>JARFJB010000140.1:70000-72500 GCA_036346205.1 Vesta saturnalis | reverse complement strand
GACGTCGCGTTTTTATTTACCAACGTCCTGCCAGTGAAATGCTGAATATAATCGAAACCAAGTATCTGTTATTAGAAGATATCAATTTAGGAGAACACTGCATCAAAAACACATACCTCATTTATGAAAAACAGAAATACAAACAGATCGATGGAGCACCAATGAAATTGTGGTTCTGACAACTTCTAACCAATCTGTTCAAAAATAAATCAAGGTAATGAACGATAGCAACAGTGAACCATACACCCAAATTATATTTACGATGGAATTGGAACAAAATGAAACACTACTATTTTTTAATGGGCTAGATTACAACACGAGAAGAATGAGGGCATATGGAATATGGTATACAGAAAGGCGACAGATACTTACATGTATAATCACATCACCACCCAGCACAGCAACAATCCGTAGCTAGAGTATAGTTACACGATTAAAACGACTAGCATAACATAACAGATAAAATAAGTAAATTATTCGAAAAGCATAACAAAAAACCGCATTTAACACCAACCTCAAAAATTGGAACTATCCTTCTGAAACTGAAAATCAAGATAAACTTGGAAAAACATTGAGTTTACGAGGTATTACTTTGTGGTTGTGACCAAAAGTATGTAAGCCGAACAAATTGATGCATCAGCTCCAGAGTTGAGGAATATCGATTAGTGACTAACAAGAACACAACTACATCATCCCTAGCTCAACACATACAAAGTAAATGGCATAGTATCAAGTGTGAGGAGATCAAAAGAATAGCTTGTGCTGATCTAAATAATAAAAAGAGAAGATACACAGATAGAAATACGGCCCAATACACGAGAGAACCCTCAAAGCTTCGTCAACACGTGGAAACTACCGCTCAATGAAAACAAGTTCCTACAACCAACGCGCGATCAAGCAGGAATAGCAGACAAATTAACGAAGCAGTATAAAATACGCATACACGTACACGTACACGTACACGTACACGTACACGTACACGTACACGTACACGTACACGTACACGTACACGTACACGTACACGTACACGTACACGTACACGTACACGTGCACGTGCACGTACACGTGCACGTGCGTAGCACGTACACGTACGCGTACGTACGTGACGTACACGTACGTACACGTACACGTACGTACACGTGACACGTACACGTACACGTACGTACGTACACGTGCACGTACGTGCGTACGTGCACGTGCGACGTGCACGTGCGTACACGTACGTACAGTACGTGCCGTACACGTACGTACAAGTACACGTACGTACACGTAAACGTAAACGTACGTACGTACACGTACACGTACACGTACACGTACACGTACGTAACGTAAACGTACCGTACACGTACACGTACCGTACACGTACACGTACACGCACACGCACACGCACACGCACGCACGTACAGTACGTACGTACACGTACACGTACGTACGACGTACACGTACGTCACGTACACGTACGTACGTACGTACACGTGCACGTACACGTCACGTACGTCACGTAACGTACACGTACGTACGTACGTACACGTACACGTACGTACGTACACGTACGTAACGTACACGCACGCACAAGTACGCACACGTACGCACACGCACGCGCACGCATACGCACGCAGCATGCACTACACACACACACACACACACACACAAACAAGCATATACACACACTCACACGCACGTGCACACACTACAACAAAGTTATGCAGGCACACACACACACACACACACACACACACACACACACACACACACACACAGAGAGAGACACAAGCAAACATACACAAACCCACACACATACACACACATGCACACACACACACACACACACACACACACACACACACACACACATACACACTCACTTGCTCATATCCTTACACGCACATACGCATATCACACACCCACACACACACGCACACACACACGCGCGCACATATACGCACAACATCGTTTAATCGAGACTCTCAAAAGGTCCTTAAACTGTTAAGAGAGGTTAGGATCTTTGGGTTGAGCATATTGCCTTTTTGTTTCGAAATTTAATGTTCGTTTTAACAAAAATTATAATTTTTAGGTTTTTTGGTACTTATCATAAATTTGTTTAAATTTAGGTAATTATTTAAACAAGTTGTTATGAAATTGTAAACTTAGCAACAACTGTGTTTTCCGCTGCTTGACTTTCCCTCGATTTAAGTATTTATTGATATTTAGATGTATGTGGTGTAAATGTTGCACCTTACTGAATTTCAGTGTGATGGTAGAAGTAAAGCCCTTATAAAGATCTATAAGATCTTAGTACCTTAAGATCTTAAATTCTTACACATTTTCCTGCAATAATCCCTCGATCGGATATGGAACGCGAAACATTGCACTGTTGGGGGGTCGCCGTAAGTTGTGTGAAGTGCTACAGTGCACGCAAGTCTTCTTACAACACAATTTGAGGTAAGCATACAATGATTACACGAAAACACTAGTACCCTAGGTTGCCTCTTGAGTCGGA
>JARFJB010000140.1:0-57500 GCA_036346205.1 Vesta saturnalis | reverse complement strand
TAGAGGAATATGGATTGCACCTATTTTGTACAAGTGGAGATTTGTTATGTATATTGATCATGTGAGTGAGCAAATCGAGTGTTCCTATTATAATTGAATTGAGTTGGTAAAATAACGTAATTCATTAGTACAATAGCTATTGTATTACCAATAATACAAAGACAAAATGGATACTTCTATACTCTACGGACTGTGTGTCATAAGTTAGTGACGGGTTATTTATAAGCATAACCGCTCTTCCTAGAATACGATCAACGATGTCGAGAGCGTATTGGGAGAGAATTATATTCTATATTAGGTCGGATTTGGGTCTTACATATCATAAAACATTGGCATTGGGTTAGGAATAGCCAATAGAGTAGCTCACAGAAGATGGTCAACTCATGGTAAAATGTTTATTGAAATGGCCATTTCAGATTTAATGTCTTGATTTGATGTAGAATGGGGATTACTACTATCAGTAATTCAAATACTTATCTTTTGTGTTTTTAATGGTGTATGTTTCTATATTTATATTTTTATACTTATACTGAATAACGATTAATTTTTAAAAAAAATTGTATACGTAGTCTTAGAAAAAAATTTGTTTTTATCAATATATTGCGTATCTATTCAAACAAGCAGAATAATTGCTGCAAATATCATTTTTCGCTTTGATAAATTTGTATATAAAGGAGAAAGATCGTTTTGTAAATAAATGAGAGTGTAACTGTATTAAATCAGATGATACATCTATTCACTATTCACTATTCAATTCGTGAAGTTATAAGTTGAAAATTGGCAGTATCAGGTAGATTCCAAGGCATGGTACTCACCGATCAATTACCAAAGTGGTCAAAGGAAAAAGAATAAGGCAAAGTGATCATATTTGTTCAACTGATGGTAATTACTTCCTTACGTTTATTTTTTTATTTTGCTGGTGATTTCAATAAAATTTTATTTGTATTTGTTACGCGGATGGACACGCTTTCTATGTGTACGGCTTTACGTAAAGGTCCTTTAGGCGAAAGTGTGTTCGCGAATGTATCGCATGATTTCGTATTGTGCGTGCTTTTATCTTATTCTGAATATTGTAGACAAATTTACGTATTACAAAAATTTGTCGCATTGACGTATTCGACGCTAATATTCCTTTTGGTCTTAGCTAAAATTAAGATGCTTAAGGTAGATGAATTTGAACCTTGCAAGGGTCATCTCAATTTAAGTAATACATTTTTCGTAAGAAGGTTTGCAACTTACTACCTTGCGGAGCTAAATTAAATGTGTTTCGACAGCTGAATTATTATTCTGATTGCTTATATTAATTTTTATTATTATCATAATTTCATAATATACGAATAGTGTTAATGACTTGAGATTAGTATTTCATTACTCTGTATATTATATGTAACTTCACTCCTTACTCACTGAGTTACTATTATTTAGTAAATACCAAATTTAAAAGATAAGGTGTTTTTAGTACGTTCATGTTACCGAGCGGTTTGTTTATTTTACGTGAATTTTGATTTACGCAACTTTACTGCGACAATGTTTAATTCGGTAGTTATTATTTTGATAAAAGCTTTAATGTAACAATTTGTGAGAGTTTTCTCTACTAGATTATTTCCCATTCTGTTTCTTTCTGTAGATATAATTTTGTTTTAAGCTTGAACGTAACATAAATATAGAGTAAAAAAGATCGTTGACTGTAGTTTTGTACAAGTTTTGTAGGAAACATCGGACTGTTGATTCACTGATTCGCCTGGTTTTGCACAATGGTATGCAAGTGTTTTGTTTTTTTTTGTATCTTAGCTGTGAATTATTCCATTTAGGTATGACGACCCATATATTGACGTTTACAAGCATTCTGGCGCCCATATGATTTATGATTTACCCTTGTTGTGTCCTAGATATTACAAGCCATAGTAATCACAAAATTAATAATACGCCCACTCTCTTTACTCCACAGATCTACTGGCCCCTTCCTTATCTGTTACTTCCGACCTACTGCCATTTTCGCCCGTAAAAGTATATGTCCAAAAATTTTGGTACACTTTTAATAACCTTTCATTAAAACGTCCGTGCCGTATCTGTTACTATATTTTTTTGGAATTTTAAAGTTATTGAGAAACACATTCACTATTTTTTCCGAGTTTTTATTCTTCATTGGTTAATTCTCTTCAAATTTAGTTAATTTAATGTAGTTTCGAACGCTGACGATGCTGTCGTCGTTATCCTCAACGGTTCTTTACATGGTTTCGAGTGCTTGACATTCCTCACACTTATTAATAAATTCTTCTACATCACTTTTTAAATTCTCCAAAATGTAATATTTTAGCACTTAGTGTTTCTTAAATAAATTATTTTCACTTCCTTCATTGTTATCACTTCCTTCGCATGAAGTGTTCTATTGTTTCAATTAATTTATAAGCACTTCATGTTCATTAGTTTTAAATATGATGTTCCACTTTCTTCTGCTGTTACTGCATAACTATATGAGCTTGTAAATAGTATTTTGTTATACAACTTATTTGATTTCTTGTATCATATATGTTACCTAACATTACAATATCCCTCATATCTAATTTCTTCCCTCCATTATATTTACAGCCCTAATCTCTATCTACAGGTTTCTAACAATTCTACAATATATGGGTGGTCAAACCCTACATCCGTATCATAACTAAACCTATTTTATCTTCCACTTTCCCATTTTGTACCCTAACTTGATTCCTGGTTATTGCAGAAGTATTGCTTCATTTTAAATCACTTAACTCTAAGTTAATTCGTGATAATGAGCCGATTTTACGTTTTTTTTTACCTTTATATTATAAGCTGTAAAATCCTACTTCTCTAAAGCACATAATATGGGTTTGTTGTTACAATTATACAGTACGGCCCCAATGCATCTGTACTTGCATCGGTTTTTAACATAAATATATTACTTACATTGAAAATTTTAAAACTGGTGGTATAATTAATTTAAACGCAAAATTTGGAGTAAAACGCCTAAAATAATTTTAAAACGCTATAAATCGTTTTCTCATTTGCATACTTTGGTATCGGATACTTTTCATTTACTTCTCTCTTCTTAGGATCTGGTAGAATACTCTCTGCTGTCATTAAATGTGCTAAGTATAGTATATACTTATGCCGAATGTAGTCAAATTCTTCTGGGATATGTAAAGCTATTATAACTGTTTCACCGGATTGTTTTAAAGTATTGGTCCAAAGTGGAGTCACATATAAGATATTGCCTATTGAACACTTGCCTAATACCATTTTGGTCACTAAGGAGTTTGTTAGATTCAAGAAAAGAGAGTAGTTGTGCTTGATGCCTTTTTCTATGACTTTAGATAATGTGGAAGTGATGGAAATTGGTCGATAGTTAGGGGAACCCATTTTGTCGCCTTTTTTTGTGAATCGGTTGAACATTTGCAAACTTCCATAACGAAAGAAATTTGTCATAAGACATTGAGATTGAATAAAGCATAGATAGGACTGTTAATAGTGCAAGACAACTTTTCCCTCAAAACAACAACACACAAAAAAATACCTTTGATTACAGAATCAGCAACTCAAGATCTGTCAAAGATGTCGTGAGGGAAATGAAGATATATCAAACTTGTTACTCATGGTTTTAGCTAAGGACCAAAATTTACGACTGCCCAAAGAGGATATAGCTAGTTCATTGGTTTCTCGTTGTTCAAACGACTGTTTAGGTTTAGTGATAACACATTTGCTGGTATTTCTAGCACAAACGTAGCCTGCATGATTCTCAACCGTTGTATTAGAATTCCATTTGGTATAACACTTATTTTTCAAAGATATTGCATAAGCACAAGTCCTATTCAACCAAGGTTGTGAACGAGAATAAAATACAATTCTGATTTTTAGCGATGTTAATAACAGACGAATTCGGGACAGTAGAAATCATTTCTATTAGATAATAGTAGGATAATAATAAATATTTTTATAAATTCTATCCTCTCCGACGTCGATAAATGAAAACAAGAAGTCCACTACTGAAACAGCAGCTAATCTCTGAAATAACGACTGTACCGCAGATTTCCCTATAACCACAAGCCGGGTTATTGAGGGATACTTTTCATTCGAGTCCCTTTTTCGAATTTTCCGGTCCACTCTGGCCGACTGACGCTCAAATTTGCCTTTACCTGCACGTAGCTTCTTTTCAACACTTACACACACTCCTGTAGAGAACTTAACGAAGGGGAAATGAATTCCCGGTGGTGTACACTTACACAATTGGACAGAAAGGCTGCTAAATTGGACCGACCCCACAGTGTCTTCCCGGATCTGTTAGTCGATACTGCTATTCACAAATTTACACAGAAAGCACACACGTCGCCCCAAGCACTTTACTAAGAAAGCGATCAACCAGACTAAGATTCGATCATTATTTCTTGTCCTAAATGTTCAAGTCCGTAGAAATTATGTAAAAAAAAAAGTGAGTTTTAAATCTACCTTACTTAACGTAATAGCCTGTATTTCATTTATGAACTCCTTAGTCCGAACCATTCCTGTATCGCAGTTCGCGGTAAAGACTAGATTAAAGATAAATTCTTGTATGAAGCACTCTTGAATACCAAACTACTCAACTGATTAGTTTATCTAGCTCACCAGGTAACATTTGTCTCATTCAGTGCCTACATCGTTTTCTAACTAAGGCAGTTCCGGACGAACCAGTCATATCCCTTGTAAAAGAATAAATCGTTCTCGCATAACAACATTCAACACGAAAACACCCACCAACCAATCGTGATTTCCACCATTAAATTTCTCTTTTGAAAATACATTCAATAACCACCTATTTCCATCATCGCATCAGTCGTCTAACCTTAATACGGGAGATACACCTAAAAGAAATTACTAAAGTTAATTAGAGTGTCATCCTAGTTCTTAGATAAGTCACGTTAGAAACATCAAAATAAGTTAAAATTTTATTAAATTAGTCAGATATAATATTATTAGAACGCAGCCAGTAACTCAAATATAAAAATATCGATTCTAGTAGAAGAGAGGCACCATCCCATCCACTTCAGAGGCACCGCCCACGTGTGAGACCGTGTTTTCCACCCCTATTATTAGCGGCATCCTTTTGGGGGCCTTTTTCAACCCTTGATAGGATTTTCAACCCTAATTATGGTCTTCTTGACAGCAATTTTTTTGTCGGCCTTATTTTATGGTTTCATTTTGGAGATCTTTTTCAACCCTTGGAATTTTCAACCCTTTTTGTTTGTATTAAATGCCTCTTTGCTGGTCGTTTTTGTCGGCCCTTTTTGTACTTGCTCAAGTGAGAAACGTATTTAGGTCTTGAGCTTGGTGTTGGACTTGGGTTTGGTCTTGGACTTGGGGTGGGGGGAAGGCTAAGGGTGAAGGCTATTTTTGGATAATTATAGGTCATTTTTAACCTGGTGATTGGAGGGCTAGGATTTTGATTGGGGTGAAATTTGAAACAAGGACACCCTAATCTTATAAGACAAGTGTAGGCCTTCGCCCCTGTCGTTACCCCTGGTTGGAAATGGTATTTGTTTTTGCAGGTTATGACTGGTAATTTGAAGTTGTACTCTAATAAGGAGGCCTAATGCTATCTTGTAAGACAGATATAGGGCTTCGCAACCTACTGTTGCGTGACCCCTTGTTGTAAAATTTGAATTTGTAATCTAATAAAGAGGCCCTATTGTTAACATGTAACCACTTGTGTTATGGTCTGACTAAGTTGACCATGCACACCTGTCTCTCTCTTTTTTTTTGGCTCTTTCTCACACTCTCACATACACACACACACACACACACACACTTTAATTAATTAATTAATTAAGCAGATCAATCTCAAACAAATCAAGAAAACTTGGTCACCCTGTTTAGAATGTAAAATCCTGTTAGGGGTACTTAAGAGTATATTTTCAATATGCTCATAAATTATACAGTCGAAAATCGCAAACACGAAAATTCGCAAACACGAAAAACAGAAACGAAAAATTCACAAAACATGAAAAACTAAAAACGAAAATTCGCAAACACGGAAAACGAAAACGCACAAAACGAAAACACACAGACACGCAAAGCTGCAGAATCTAGTCTATAAAGAAAATAATTCTTTCTTTATATGCTTTTATTCATTCCTTATACCCAAATGGAAGAGAATCAAAGTTTTCAATTCTCCGTCGCTTAGAATAACTTATTCTATAGTGTTTAGATTCTGGTCTACTTAATACATTGTAGCACCTATCTCTAACTATTTTTCTATCATTATATACAAAAAGAGAGTCTTTACTATTACTAAGCACCATATCTTTCATCACTTCAAAGTTTATAACACGAGAGTTTTTATAGCTTAAGGTAATACCCTTCACTTTACATACCGATTTAGTTGTGTGTTCACTGGTTGAAAACACATTATAACTGTAGTTTTTCGGTCCTGCACTAACAAACTCGGCTATATAGCTTCCTTCACCGTATGCTTCCTGCTCGTCGGTCATCTGACCAAGGAAATCCCCTCAAGTTGGAATCCAGTGGTTGAGTTTTGCCGCAAATATGACACTGTATCATAATACAGAACACGGCGGTCTAGTTTCTCCAGGTAACTATATAATTCTAAACACGCATGTCGTGTAAGCGGCTATGGACACATTAATAGTTTTTTTGTAATTCACCTTCACCTTCCGGTCTATCCCAATTTACCATTACTACATTATCATTAATAGGGATAATGGATTGTACCTGAACCAGAGGATCCGTAAACAGTTTGAAGAAATCGTTTGGCTCAGATACAATACTGAGTTAAATTTTCTCGTTTACCAAACTTACCCCAAAAAGAATTCAGCATCAGTCTGGCCATGTGCCTTAAACCGGGGTTTTTCTTAATATTTTTAGCGTCTAGTTCAATCCCCTCCTTCTCATAATATTCTGTTATCTACTGAGCCCTCTCGACTTTTGTCATGCAACGGCTAGGCCACCCTGAATATTCCTGCTTGAGTTTCAGGAAATTATCGTTGAAACCACTACACAATCCTTCCTGTTTCGTCGCTTTATTATAAGTGGTTACCCCATACTCCCAAATCTCGAAAACTTCCAAGACTTTATAATTTTTAGAGATAGCCTTACGCTGCTCGTCAGCTACAAGTTCAACATAACAAAAACATCAACTTGCCGTGCATTTTTAAGGGTAAAACAGAGTGGTAGATATTAGAGGACGGTAGTACTCGACATTTAACTAAACTCTCCACCGTGTCCAACGAAATGTTCTTACATTCTAAACCTACATGAATTCTCGGATGACCTACAGAATACTTACAATATTTATTTACATAGGGGTATAATGAGTACACATCATACATGATTTTCTCACTAATATCGTCACATTCATGATACAGTTTACTGGCATTAGTGCGTTTCGTGGATTTAAAGGTTCGTCATCTTGGTCACCTAAATTCTGTATAAACGCTCTTAACTCATCGTTCGCAAGTATTTGTTTTTTAAATTCACATTCACGCATTTCCACTAGGTTATACCCGCGCTCACGTAGAAACCGGGACCTCGCCGCCGTGTTCTCGTTTCGGGCGAGTATGGAAGTATTTGCACCAAGCTTAGGATCAATATTAGCTTGGTTAGGAAAACATTCCTCGCAACCGTGCCAATAACACCCCTGAAATTCGTAAACGGTATTTGATCCTGCGTAATAACCGTCGACCTTAACGCCTTCAGGTGTTCTAAATTCACGAGTTTTCCCTGCGTGCTGTATGCTCTCTTGCTGTGAATGTTCAACCCAGCGTAACCACTGTATTGCGACCTTTGATTGGTTGTCGACGCGTCTATACCCGCCTTTTGGAATAAGCCCGACTGTGTTTTCTTTGAGGAAAAGCCCACGAAACACAGAAACTAATACAACCTTTAACGATAATCTTAACATCCATTATGCAATATTTCACAATCTCTTCACTCATCTTAAACACATGATTACTTTGAGTCGCGTGCCAACCTAAAGGTTTTTGCCTCTGTCAGACATCTGATCTGCGCAATCCTTGATAGTGTATACATACAACTCCTCGAATGCACTCTACAAAAAGATATGTATTAGATAAATAGGATTTTTAGTAAATGGTGTATTTTACCTGTAGCCATGTTAAGGGATTATCCTTGCACGTATCGTCATTAAAACTAAATCTTAATGTTTTACACGTAGCGTTGAATCCTTTTATAAATTTGCTGCTTGACTCTCCTATTATGTTTATATGATTGAACCCCGTTTGGGTAGAGGATGGTCCAGCTTCTGGTTGCTGAAAACCTGATCCCGATTGCCCTTGCTTCTATGATGTACTCATTCAGTAAGCGAAACAATAAAAATTAGAAAAGACATACCATTATAAAATCCTCCGCATCTGTAGTTCCCATCATCTCGTCAACGTCAAACACATCCTCCATGTTCACGTGAGCAGGGCTTTTAAAAAAAATAACTAAAACTTAAAAATAAAAAAAAAACATCTACTTACACTCCACCAACCCGTTGTGCAGCCTCAGAAAAATCATTATAAATTTCTATCGAATCGATAGTGTCGTTTTCACACAACATCTTATAAGTAACAATATTATAGGCATTATAGGCACGGTTAACGCGCCTGCACTGAACGACTCAAGAATTTGGTTAACATTTAAAGACTCCATAACTATGATGACACGCTTTTCAAAACAGAACTAAATAACTAAAACACAGGCTTACTTTCAAGACCTATCCTGTGTCCAACTTCAATTCTAGTTAAAAGTAAAAAGCATGATGTTTATCTTTTAATAACAAAAGACTTATTGTTGAAGATGAAGTTAGGTAATAATAATTTTAAACATAATCTGTATATACAGGGTGGCGCATTAGTGTGACAAAGTCCCATATCTCCTTTATTTAAAGAGATACAAAATACAATTAAATACAAAAGTTGTAAGATATGTTCTGGTGCATATTCCAAAAATATTTTTAATTATACAGGGTAGATCATAAAAGCTTAGAAGTAATTTCAAATTTTTTTTTAAATAGAAAACCCTGTATATTATTACATATTTAGATTCTACATACAATTTTAGACACATTTTATGTATAATGTCCTATACCTAAGTCTAACCGTTTTTGACAAATTTCAAATTTTTTGTCAAAAATGACGTTTCGGCCAAAACATAGTGAAATCTTTTCTAAATGAAGCCTTTATCAATTAGTTATGGTTGGTTTCCTTGGAAATGGGGACCTACTCTAATGGGCTGTATTGATATTTTTGTAATACATTCATACAGGGTGATCAAAAATGGACAATAAAAAGTAGATTCAGAAAAACCTATAAAGTCATTTTTTTAATGGAAACCCCCTATTTTATGAATTCTATCTTATTTAGCATTAAAAATAAGGGTGACTTTGTATAAGAGTGTATATTCCAAAAAATTGTAGTTTTTGAAATAATGACAATTTAACATTTTTTTATTGTAAAAAGGCTATACGGCTTTCAAGTTTTGTTGTTAGTTGGCCGTGACGGCTAGGCGTGGCATATAAAAATAACAGATATCATCAGAAAAGTCATTACTTATTGTCAGTTGATAATTTGTGTGATGCATTAGTGTATTTTATAGCAAACTGATTTAAAATTTGAATTAAAATTGTAAATAATGAATTTTTCGCATGCCGAGATGGTTGATATGATTTTTGTTTTGGGAACTAGTGATAAGAATACGTTCTTAGCAAGAAGACTGTATCAACAACGGTTTCCAGAGAGACGGCAACCTGAAAAGCTTTTGGAGCGTTTTGAAAGAACTGGCAATGTGTTATATGAAAAAAATACTAGGGAAAAACGTGCACAGACTGAGGAAAATCAATTAAATGTACCATTAACAGTTACCGAAAATCCATATATTGGACAACGACCAATTTCTCAGCAGGTTGGTGTTGAACGACGTACGGTACAGCGGATATTGAAGTCTCAAAAAATGCACCCCTATCACATTCAACTACTTCAAGAGTTGGTTCCTGAAGATTATCAAAGACGACTGGAATTTTGTCAATGGGCTCAAAACAAAATAAACCAACAAAGAAATTGTTTTCATTTGATTTTATTTACAGATGAGGCCACATTTCAGCGAAACGTAACTGCAAACAGACACAATTTTCATTACTATTCTACCGAAAATCCACATTTTGTAAGACATACTTCTCAAACTAGATGGTCTTTAAATGTTTGGGGAGGTGTTGTCGGTAATCATGTAATTGGACCATATTTTTTTGATCAACGAGTAACAGGGGAAGTATACTTAGACTTTCTGCAAAACCATCTACCTAATTTGTTGCGTCAAGTGCCACAGGATACGCAACAAGGAATGTGGTTTCTTCATGATGGGGCCCCAGTACATCATACAGGTCCGATAATAACTTTTTTAAATGCTAGATATCCAGAATGTTGGATTGAGAGGGGAGGGCCTGTCGCTTGGCCTGCTAGATCCCCAGATCTTACTAAAATGGACTTTAGCATATGGGGGTACGTCAAAGAGCAGGTTTATAAAGTACCGCCTACAACAAAGGAAGAGATGAAGATTAGGATTAGAAACTGTTTTCAAAACATTAGTGTTGAAATGTGCAGAAATTTAAGCAGCGAATTTGAGAGACGTATTGCATTATGTATTCAAGAACAACATTTCGAACAACTTATTAGGTAGTGCGTATTTGAGGTGTTTCTAGTACTTTTATCTGTATAATTAGTTACAGGTTTAGTTACATTAGAAGTGTTAATTTTATGATTAGGATTGGGACATAATTTGTTGAATCAAACAAATATTGGCTTTACTTCAAGTTCGCTTAATAAAATAATTATTTATATGGGGTTCAATAAATTGTAATATTTCGATCTGAAGTGCTCGATTTTTTTTTGTTTCGTCGCGCCCCGCCTTCACGGCCAACTAACAACAAAACTTGAAAGCCGTATAGCCTTTTTACAATAAAAAAATGTTAAATTGTCATTATTTCAAAAACTACAATTTTTTGGAATATACACTATTATACAAAGTCACCCTTATTTTTAATGCTAAATAATCTTTTTATTGTCCATTTTTGATCACCCTGTATGAATGTATTACAAAAATATCAATACAGTCCATTAGAGTAGGTCCCCATTTCCAAGGAAATCAACCATAGCTAATTGATAAAGGCTTCGTTTAGAAAAGATTTCCACCTATGTTTTGGCCAGCAAACGTCATTTTTGACAAAAAATTTGAAATTTGTCAACAACGGTTAGACTTAGGTATAGACCGGTGTAAAAAATGATAATAATTTTAAATATGTTAATGATAAAATCACTTCTAATGACGGGAGAAATGAATTGTTAATAGACGATATAACATGTTGATGGTAATTTCCAAAAAAATTCACATTTTTATTCCTTATATTATTTCACACTTTAAAATGAGAATAATTAAAAGAATTTACGTACAAGAACTGATTGTCTCCTTATTAAAAATGCAGTTAACCTTAAAATTGAAATACAATAGTATATATTTTTAATTAAGAGTTGCGTAATATCAGATGAGCCTATTGTTTTTCTTTCTTTTAATCTAGCATGTATGTTTTTTAAAAAATTGTGTTATAAAATTTATGATTTAGTGTTTTTTAAAAGAAATTATGTTACTCATTCGATATTGGTAATCAATTTTATAGGCTATTAAATTTAACAAGATTATATGATTACACAGTAATTAGCTAAAAGTAAACATGAACAGTGGTTTCTAACTACATATTGTTGTTGTGGAATTTAAAACATGTAATTATTACATTCCAAACATTTAATGAGGTTTTTTATAAAAACAATTTGCGCGTGTATGTATGTATGGACAACATATAGTATTTTGTTCAAACCGCTTTGTTATTAATTACTTTAACGGAAAGCTAAATAAGAGTTGCAGTAAGTGTGATAAAGGTAATTAGGTTGTTTGTATATTTACACTCTAAAAATTAATTATAGGGAAATCAATAGCTAGTTTTACATCAACTATTCATAAACGTAAAACATAGAAAGTTGCTTTAGTGTGAGTATACGGCTAACAGAAAACGGGTATCACTCGTAAATCAGTCCCTCAAAAATGTTCCTTTAATACAGAGCTGGTAAGTGTGCTTTTAACCTTTATTTATTTACTTGTACAGCTTTTTAATTACAGCTATAAAACGCATATAATCTATACGTAACAACAAGTTTCTTTAAAAATATTAAGGTGTACAATATGCAATAATTTAACGATCGGATGGATATTAAACATATTTCTATGCAATCAATGCAGGTAAAACAATCCGTAATAATATTCATTTAGAAAACAATATTGTAATAACTGTTATGTAATTAATTAACTTAATAAACATTTTTGTTTTAATAGAGAATAATCTGAATGTCAGTAATTTTTTATAACTCATTGAGGATTTTTTAATTATGATATTTGCAATAAAAAATAAGTGTTCTATAATTAGATTTTACTGTCATTCAAATTATGATATTTGCAGTAAAAGATAAGTGTTCTATAATTAAATCTTACTGTCATTCAAATTCCCCACGCAAGATCAAACCCTAACACAAGTTCATACACCTGTCTTACAAGATTGCAATAGGGTCTCCTTATTAGAATACAACTTTAAGTCCAAGACCAACCCCAAGTCCAAGACCAACCCAAGTCCAATACCCAGCTCATGACCTAAATACGCTTCTCACGTAAGCAAGTACAAAAAGGGCCGACAAAAACTACCAGCAAAAAAACACTTAATACAAACAAAAAGGGTTGAAAATTTCATCAATAGTTGGAAAAGGTCTCCAAAAAGAAACTATAAAATAAAGCCAACAAAAAGAATTGCTGTCAAAAAGACCATAATTGGGGTTGAAAATTCTATCTAGGGTTGAAAAAGCCTCCAAAAAGAAGCCGCCAATAATAGGGGTGAAAAACACTGTCTCACACGTGGGCGAGTAAAAGTAGTGGGGAAAGTGCCCCAGTGAGCGGGGCTTGTGACGTAAAAAAAGTGGAGGGGATGGTGCCTTTCTTCTACTGATTCTCTTATAAAACTGACCTATCTTATTCCACGTAGAGAACGTTTACCTCTATGCTTTCATCTCTTTGAAAATATTTCATTGAGCAATCAAATATTATTGTGCATACCTAACTGTAAAATGTGTATAGTTCTATACAAGCTACCAAACAGGGACGTAATCAAAATATTGCCTGATTTTTCTTTATCTGCTTTAACGTATTCTAAACTAGTTTGTTCTCGTGTAAATGCATTATTCTACCTGTATCGTTAATATTGTTTTAGTTGCTCAAATAAATAATTAATCATTTGATTTATGCTATTTCATTAAAACCCAATATTCTGAACAGATTTCTTAGTGGTTCTAATAATTGATTCGCCAGTTGCAACCTTTTTATACTGAGGGCGGCGTGATAATCAATAAACAAAATAGACAGGGTTAATATTTGTAATTACGATAATGAATTGTGAAAGTAACGAGTTGGTCGTCAGGCTAATGGCATTATTCGTATTGTATTGATTACATTACAAAGAAAATATAATTTATTACTATTTCTTAAATAAATTATCGTGATAGT
Organism: Vesta saturnalis; assembly: GCA_036346205.1. Classification (NCBI taxonomy): domain Eukaryota; kingdom Metazoa; phylum Arthropoda; class Insecta; order Coleoptera; family Lampyridae; genus Vesta; species Vesta saturnalis. Next base: position 43,895 of record JARFJB010000140.1, on the reverse strand, counting down.
TCGGTTTGGAAGTCTATTACTCTATATTTACGTTTTAGTAATCAATAATAGAGTAAATGTCAAGATGGCCACTACTACTAATCAAACTGTAAAATGCGATTTTTTTACTGCACTTTTACCTTCATATCGATTGGGTTTCTATTTGGGTTTAGCTGAATTTTCAGTTGAAGGAAGCGCTAATAAAAGAAAATTAATCAATGTTCCTTACAAGATTTATTATAAATCATTTTTTTGGCTACTAATGGTCAGCATAACTGGCTGCTTTATTTACTTGAATGATGTTTTAGACCTTATTAAGGAGAACGATGCATTTAACTGGTATACGTCTGTTTTTAACATCCACGCGGAATTCATTATTTTATGGGCCATTTTAGTCCCTTATTACATCTATCGTCATCAGTTAAAAAAAGCTTGACGGCACCTCATGATTATCGATCAAACCATGACTGAAATGAATTTGACTACCACTGACACGTGTGTTTGCGTTTACTCTGCATTTTGGATAATTATCAGCGTCTTTGCAAGTTCCACATTTTATCTAACGAGTGGTCCACTTGTTAATCAAAGTCGTCTAAAATACTTTGGCGCAACTCCAAAATTATGGTGGATTAGCAGCTTTTACAAAATACAGTTAGTGACTACCTTTCAAGCGTGGATGCTGTTAATTCAACTAAGATTCAGAACACTTCATATTTGGCTTCATACTCATACAATAGATGTTACAAGCTGCATTTTATCTCAAATTCAGTCACTTGATCAACATTTGTGTGAGGCACTACAAATAATTAACAATGTTTATTCTTTTCCAATTTTGGCGTGTGTTGGTATAGAATTTTATGTTACTGTTATGCAAATTTATAGATCTATGTGCTGGTTAATTAAAACCCCACTAGAATTGATGAAATTGTTTATTGTGTCCGTGGACTTAATGTTTTGGGCATCAAGTGTATTTAGCATCGTAATCACTTGTTTTTTGGTGATCAAACACGTAAGTCAAAAACTAAATTGTTTGCGAAGTTATCATAATTGGTGTTTTTAGGAGAATTTTCTCAAAAAAGTGCTACACGATTTACTTTCCAAAAGGGAAGATTTAAATAAGGAGGTTAGTTAATTTTTGTGTGCTCAAAATTTTGCTGTAACGCTTCTTCTCGTTTCTAGATTGTGTCAATTAGTTTACAAATGCTACACTATAAAGTAAAATTTAGTCCAATGGGATTTTTTCAAATCGACCTTCCATTGCTATTTCAGGTATTGCTTTCCTTTTTCATTTTTAACAAATTATACAATTTGTTGGAGTTTTAGATTGTTGGAGCCACTACTATTTATTTAGTAATATTACTGCAATTTAATTATTTAAGTTTAACTGAAGAATAAATATGTATGTCTGGATAAGGTTAATTTTAATAATGAATGTTTCCTCTAATATTATTAATAATTGCTAATATTTTATGTTTGTCTAGCTAAACGACTATAAGCCAAAGCTTTCCATGTAAAATGTAATAACTGGTTAAATAAAAAGAAATCCCTTATTGCCTGGTATAAACCGCTTTTATTACGATGGCACTATTGTAACAGTTTAAGCTTGTTGCAGGTGAAAATGGACTTAACACGGGACGCAACAGATAATTAAGGGTTTGCCGACTAGCTCGGTGTGATATTGGGCCGTGGGCGTGTTTCGGCATTTACATACTTAGGATGGCTTATCGTATTACCGAAAGTTGCAAAATCGGGGTGAACTATAATCTTAACAGAGCCTTGTAATGGGCGCCAGACGAAATAGTGAAAATACACCAAAGCACACGTGCAGATATGGACAGCCAAACAGACAAATTCTGACTTACCTGAACGCGAGCTTAACCCCAGACGACGCTAATGTAGTCGGGAATCTCTATCTATAAAACAGATCTTCAAAACAACTACACACCTTCAAATGATACTGAAACGTGTGAGCAAATCAGCTGTTGGGCCCGCGAACTACTTTTACGTTACACTGAACCCCAACGGCTTTAAAGAAAGTATACAAAACAGACGCTAAGTTTTTCGTTAATTATTGCAAAGTAAAATATCTGTGAATAAGCTAGTTGTCTGAATTTTATCATCAATTTTACTCAAAAGATAAACAAACACAAAGTTAAATACACGCTTTCACAAACTTTAATTCGTTACTTAAATCACTGCTCTATATTTTCATTTGGGTTTACATACCATTGTTAATGATATTATGTGATATGTTTAAATTTTCAGTAGCGTAGCATTGGTCCACATTCACGTATTATTCTCAATTGTGCAAGTAATGATTTACGTTCTTAAATAAATACACGAAATGCAGATTTGCTTTAGCTGTTTTTTTTTCTTATACAAGATATTTTAATACTAAAACAAACAGATAATTTTGCTAACGTTGCATTTTGTAGTTAAATATCACTTTTTTTTTATTGATATTTTGTATGAATTTAAACATTTGTATCCATATGATTATCTGCATCTTCATATATTTTATTTTGAAGCACCTGAACAAAATAAAGGGCATTCACTTTCACTTTTACTTTCATATACGGTACGATACCAAGAAATATAGGGGGTATTATACAGTATATATTGTATTGTTGAAAGGTTCGTAAAGAGCAGAGACTCTCCCAAATCCTATTTTGATTAATTATTTGCAATTTTACCAAAATTGCAAAATCAACTAATAAATTGTATACCCTCCGACATCAATATATGAAAACATTCAGTCAGTCTCTTCCAGTCCACTACTTAAGCAGAAGCCAATCTCTCAAATAACCCCTCTATCAGAAGCCATCCCCGCCTTGAGGAGGTTTTCATAAAACCACAAAACGGGCCACCGAGAGAGACTTTTTATTCAAGTCCCTTCTCAAATTCTCCGGTTCACTATGGTCGACGGTCACTCAAATTCGCGTTCACCTGCGGTTTGGTCCTTTACACCACTTACACAAGCACCCATAGAGAACGCAACGTCGGGAAATTAATTCCCGGTGTTGTTGTAAACTTACACAATTGGACAGAATGACGGTCTGCCTAAATTCGACCGGCCCCACAGTGTCCACTGGAAAGCGCAACGGAGCTGTCTACCAGGGTCTGCTAGTCGATGTTATTCACAAATTTACACACAAAACACACATGCTGGCCCAGGCACCTTACTAGGCGTGAAGTATTATCAGAAAGAAAACGATCAACCAGACCAAGATTCGATAATCATTTCTTGTCCTGAAAATTCCAGTCCGTAGAAATTACGTAAAAAAGTGAGTATTACATTTCTCTTACTTACCGTAATTGCCCCAATTACAATCTATTTCTTTTCTGAAGTCCTTAGTCCGAACCGTCTCTGTATCGCACTTCACGATAAAGAAAATTAAAGAAAAATTCTTGTATCAAGTACTCTTTTATACCGAACTACACAAACGTTTAGTTTATCGAGCTCACCTGTATAAAAATATAAATTAAATATTCCAGTAAAATAATGGTTTCTGAAGGTTTAAAATATCTTACACAACGGCCCCAATATAAGAGATTCGCCATGTAACATATCTCTGATCCACCACCAACTTCTAACTAAGGCGGCCCCGAACCATTCAAATCCTTAGTAAAAGAATACATTCAGTAACCACCTATTTCTACCATCACTTCAGTTGTCTACTCTAAATATGGGTGGATACACCTGAAAGAAGAAAAGATCCCTCTGATTATCATTAACATTGTCAAAATACATCAAAATTTTATTAAATTAGATGTGAAATTGTTAAAAAGCAAGCAGCAGTTCAAACATCGATTTTTTGACAAAACTGACCTATCATGTTCCAGGTAGAGAACGTTTACCTCCTTGCTTTTATCTCTTTGAAAATATTTCAAGGAGTAATAAAATGTTATCGCGCATACCTTAACCATTTTGTATACAGAGTTAATCATTAATGCGTAAAAGTGCGATATCTCAGAACTCCCCAAGCTTTTAACCCTTTTCGGATTTATTGTCAAAGTTTAATGTCAATTTATGTAAGATGTTTTATCCTAAAAATTTACCGTTTTCGAGTTGTTTGAAAAATTATAAAAATGTTGACAGCTGCAGGGTTCCACAAAAATCGGTGCTCTACCGTGACCTATGCGAATTTCGGAATCGGTATTCTGGAGCTCTAAGAAAACGTAATAAACTACCGTTTGATGTATTTTAATTTAAAAAAGTCCTTTACAACCCCGGAAATGTTCATGCGGAGTCGCATGACTTCAAACCTCAGTAACTTGCTTATTTAAAATAGAATACCCTATTTACCTCACAATAGGAAGGTATTGAGAGGTCGGCGAAATTTTGAGTGCAGCACTTTAGTTTTTGTGAATTATTGCAAAATAGAAAATAGATAGCACGTAGATCCCAGCGTGTTATTAAAGAGGATTAAATTTCCTGTAAAAGGAGCTGCCATACTTAAAAATTGCTTTACCGCAAGTTGGAAAAAAATAGGTTCAAACATGAAAATTTCAAAATGTATATCTGTCTGTATGTGTTCCAGCGCGACAGCGTCCACAAAGGTAACCGATCGTCATGAAATTTGGTCCCCCGGGTTCGTATCCATGAGTAGAGGGAATGACAAAATGGCGGAATTCCAGATTTTGACTATTATGGAGTGTATAAATACGAATGGCTATTCGTAGCAAACCGGCACGTCTTTACGTAGGCAACTAAGTGAACCATCCTACAATTGAGTATCTACCATTTTTTTGGTTTGTTCGTGAACTCCTCTGGTAGCGCAGTGGCAGCGCGTTTGGTTGATGTCCCGGCGTCTCGGGTTTAAGACGCATAATGTACGAGGTTTTTTATCCTATCTTATTAGACATGTTAAGGCATTTCTGGCCATTAGAAACCATTTGCAAAAAAAAATTTTGGTCCTTTGGTCAAAAATTGTCAATTTTTTTTTGCATTTTTACAGGTTTTGAGCCATTTCTGACCATTTCAGATGATTTTTGAAAAAAAAATTGATGGCCCTTTGATCAAAAATTTTCCAATTTTTTTTTTTTTCATTTTTAACGTTTTGAGCCATTTCTGACCATTTGATCAGACGATTTCTGGAAAAAAAAATTTTTGGCTCTTAGGTCAAACATTTTCGTATTTTTTTTTGTATTTTTACACGTTTAGAGCCATTCTTCGAATTTTTGGAAAAAAAATGTTTGATATGAAAAAACTACAAAATTTTTTGGTAGCAAAAAAAAACAGTACACTAGTTATAAAACATCAAATTCTTTCAATTTTACTTGTGCTTGTTTAAATTATCAACTACATTGTATTATGAGGCCATGTCAGATCTTTTTTCGGTTTTATTGTCAAATTTTAAGGTCAGTTTATGTAAGATGTCGCATTTTTTAAATTTACCGTTTCCGAATTATTCGGCAAAATTAAAAAAAATATATTTAATTTTTATTTTGATGAAGTCAACATATCGACAATTCAAACATGCATTAAACTGCAGAAAATTATTTTTAGACAAATGAGGTATTCATAACAGATTGTCAAACTGTCCCCCATTTCGATCATAACAGAATTGCAGTCTTGCCTAAAAATACCTATTTACTTCTCGTGCCACGTCAATACTTACGCTATTTCTTACCACATAAATTATGCGTCATATCTTCTGCAGTAATCGGAACAGTTTGATACACAACGTTTTTTATGTGACCCATAGAAAAAAAATACAACTTTGTTGTCTGCCACGGCCTATCCATCTACCTCCAAATTCTCGATTTAAGTAGTGGCCCAACTACAAAATCACCCATAGTTCCACCCCAAACATTGACAGTCCGCTGTGGCTGCGAATTAACTATTCTTACTATTTTTGGGTTTTTCGTTGCATGATATTGAAGATTATGACGGTTTGGGCTACCACTCTGAGTGTAAGTTGACTGGTAGGAGAATAACACATTTTGGAAAAAGTTAGGTGTTATTCTTTCCATTACCAAGCCCCATTGGCAAAATGTTATCCTAATGTTCAAATCAAGACCCAACAGTTCTTGATGGAAGCATATACTGTAGTCATGATACTTGTTCCTCTTTAAAATTTTACTAGTGGTAGACCGGGGTATATCTGTTTCCTTGCATATTGTTGCCGAACTGGTAGAAGGCTCCGACATTACAGACAACAAACCATTCCATTGGTCTTCGTCTTAGCCCTTTCACATTCTTCACAATCCACATTGTCTATTCTAATAAAACTTTCTTCAAGTTTTTCTAAACTTCTAGCCGAGAGTTGTCTTCTATCGGGATATTTTTGCGCATACATCGTTTGAGTTAGCAAACTATTTTAATCAGCATATCCCATAACGAAGATCATGTCAACCAGTTCCGTTCTTCCGAAATTCATCTGTATTTAGTTAGCTACAAATATTAATATCAGATAAGAATAAAATATGGAAAACGAGTGCGTAACTGCTCACCAAGTGAATAGTAATGAATAACTTTAAAAATTGTGTAAGAGATATTTAAAGAATGTTTCTTTGGATTGAAAAAAAATAAGAAATAACGATCGTACAATATACTACTACGTGTCACTTACAAACAACTACGGCATGTATGATATTTTCGGGAAAAACGCAGACATCAATGGGAATAAACAAACGGTTTTTTTTGTTTCCATGTCAACATGTAGCCGGTTGACTTGATAAAAATAAAAATTAAACAATTTTTTTAATTTTTCCGAATAATACGGAAACGGTAAATTTTGAAAATAATACACCTTACATAAACAGACCTTAAAATTTGACGGTGACTTCGAAAACTGTATAAAACTTAGGGTATTCAATTTGAAAAAACAAATTATTGAGGTTTGAAATCATGCAACTTCGGATGAATACACAACTTCGGGGGTTGTAGAGGACTTTTTTTTTTATTAAAATACGTCAAAACGTAGCTTATTAGATTTTCTTAGAGACCCAGAATATCGATTCCGAAACTGGCAGAGGTCAAAATTTTCATGTTTCCAAATAATTCGTAAACGGTAAATCTTTAAGATAAAACGTCTTACATACATTAAAACTTCACGATAAATCCGAATATGGCAATAAAATTGGGGCGGTTTTATTTTTAAAAACACAATTTGTTACTACCACACTTTTATGACGCACCCCGTATATTGGAAAATAATTTTAAAATGCGCACTTCTTAAACACCAATTTCCTTCTAAAACCCATATTTATTGAAATATCGCACTTTCTCGTACTAATCAGCAACCCTGTATACCTTGCCTTAACTGTACAATTTTTATACTTCTATTCAATCTACCAAACAGGGACGTAATCAAAATATTATCTGATTTTTCTTTATTTACTTTAACGTATCTATTTGTAATTAGTTTTTTCTCGTGTACTTGCATTATTTTACCTGTGCCGTTAATATTATTTTCTCGTGGTGATCAATAAACGAAATAGGAGGGTCAATACTTGTAATTATGATAATGAATCGTGAAAGTAAAATAGAATACAATTATAGAAAGTCTTGGAGCTTTGTTGGGTCGTTAGGCTAATTATTTTTTTCATAAGTCATTATGCACAAAGGAGTAGGCAGTATTTAATGATAAAGATAAATGTTATTCCTGTTGTATTGATTACAAAGGAAATTCCTCAAATAAATTATTAGAATAATTCGATTTTGAAGCCGACTACTCTGAATTTACGTTCTAATAATAATCAATAATACAGTAAATGACAAGATGGCCACTACCATTAATCAAAATGTAAAATGCGATTTTTTTACTGCACTTTTACCATCATATCGATTGGGTTTCTACTTGGGTTTAGCTGAATTTTCAGTTGCAGGAAGCGCTAATAAAAGAAAATTAATCAATATTCCTCACAAGATTTATTATAAAACATGTTTTTGGCTACTAATGGTCAGCATAACCGGCTGCTTTATTTACTTGAATGATGTTTTAGATCTTGTTAAGGAGATCGATGCATTTAACTGGTATACGTCTGTTTTTAACATTCACGCGGAATTCACTATTTTATGGGCTATTTTAGTCCCTTATTACATCTATCGCCATCAGTTACAAAAAGCTTGACAACGCCTCATGATTATCGATCAAACCATGACTGAAATGAATTTGACTACCACTGATACGTGTGTTTGCATTTACTCTACATTTCATATAATTATCAGCCTCATTGGAAGTTCCATATTTTACCTAACGAATGGTCCACTGGCTAATCAAAGTCATCTAAAGTACTTTGGCGCAACTTCAAAATTATGGTGGTTTTGCAGCTTTTACAAAATACAGTTAGTGACTACCTTTCAAGCGTGGATGCTGTTACTACAAATAAGATTCAGAACACTTCATGTTTGGCTTCGCACTCATACAATAGATGTTACAAGCTGCATTTTATCTCAAATTCAGTCACTTGATCAACATTTGTGTGAGGCACTACAAATAATTAACAATGTTTATTCTTTTCCAATTTTGGCGTGTATTGGTATAGAATTTTATGGTACTGTTATGCAGATTTATAGATCTTTATGTTGGTTAATTAAAACCCCACCAGAATTGACAAAATTGTTTATTGTGTCTGTGGACTTAATGTTTTGGGCATCAAGTGCATTTAGCATCATAATCACTAGTTCTCTGGTGATCAAGCACGTAGGTCAAAAATTAAATTGCTAACGAAGTTATCATAATTGGTGTTTTTAGGAGAATTTTCTCAAAAAAGTGCTATACGATTTACTTTCCAAAAGGGGAGATTTAAATAAGCAGGTTAGTTAATTTTTGTGTGCTCAAAATTTTGCTGTAACGCTTTCTCTCGTTTCTAGATTGTGTCAATTAGTTTACAAATGCTACACTATAAAGTAAAATTTAGTCCAATGGGATTTTTTCAAATCGACCTTCCATTATTATTTCAGGTATTGTTTTTCTTTTTCATCTTTAACGAATTATACAATTTGTTGGAGTTTTAGATTGTTGGAGCCACTACTATTTATTTAGTAATATTTCTGCAATTCAATTATTTAAGTTTAAATGAAGAATAAAGTGTATGACTGGATAACCTTAATTTTAAATAATAAATGTTTCCTCCAACATAGTACCAGTAATTGCTAATATTTTACGTTTGTCTAGCTAGACGACCATAGGCCGAAGCTTTCCCCGTAAAATGTAATGACTAGTTAAATCTGAAGAAATCTCTTGTTGCCTGGTATAAACCGCACAAAATCGGGAAAATTCACCTGAGCACACGTGCATAGTTAGCTAAACAGACACATTCTCACTTACCTGAACGCGAGCTTAACCCCAGGTGACGTTAATGTAGTCCGGGATCTCTGTCTATAAAACAATCTTCAAAATAACTACACATCTTCAACTAACTAATACTGAGGCGTGTGAACAAATCAGCTGTTGGGCTAGTGAGCTACTTTTACGTTACACTGAACCCCAACGGTTTTTAATAAAGTACGCAAAAAGAAACTAAATATTTCGTTAATTATTGAAAAGTCAAATATCCATAATAAGCTAGCTGTTCGACAGAATTTTATCATCAATTTTACTCAAAAGATGAACAAACACAAAGTTAAATAAACGCTATTACGAACTTTAATTCGTTACTTAAATAACTTTTCTGTAACAAATAAAACTAAACGTAAGTAAGTGAATCACTTCAGATCCTGAATTTTTCAATAGATCACTTTCATAATAAACATTTAATAAACAAAATTAACCTTGAGTTAAATCATATTTTACTAGAGTTTTAAAATACAAACTGTCGTTTTAATAGCTATCGCTGTTCGGGGAGGATATAACAAAATAATGCTCATAAATTAAAAAAAACCAACCATCTATTAAATAAAACAATAAATAATAATGCACACGCTGGGCCGCATCAATTTATATGCCAGATATTTTAAAATCGCAATTGGTAAATTAAATACCCATCACTTACTCGGAATTAAGCTTGCAAGTTCATTTAATCTTAAGTAATTTTAAAGTAATTTTATGCCATCAGTATATAGATGCTCTTAAATCTCGGAACAATTTCAGAAATCAATTATGTTCACTCAAACATTGACAATTTTGCAACGTGAAATTTTAGATCTCTAATTTACATAACAACCGTTTCATTGCATAGGTGTCAGTAGTTTGTTAAAAGAAAACGTTAATGAACAGAAACGTTCAAAAGTAAAACACCTGCGTTCAACCGCTTATATCCGTACAATTTTGGTGAATAAATGTGAATTACAGAAAAGAACGCAAGCACAATAGGTAGACAACAACAGATTACCCTCTAGGTATTTCATCTAAACTTTCTCCACCCGTACATAGCGAAAATCAACTTGGATATAGTCGACCTCCATGGCGATGCTCCCGATAGAGAAATACAGTAATACGACAACAATAGCAGCAATTCCCATATGGCAAGTTCACGGACTTTATGCTTTTAACTAGTTGGTTAACAACGTTATAAAATTTATATACACAGAAGTGCCATGGTAACCGACAGTGCAGAGTCCTGGTGACATTAACTATTGCACTTGGTATTATTTACACGTTACTATAATTACTATAATTAGGTATATTTATTTACACGAATTCTTTTTATTAAAAATATTTACAATTTTATTATATACAGTGAGACTTTGTCTATTTACACGGCTGTAGCAGAAGAGCAAAAGTAAGGGATCTGGACACACATTACTTTACCACAAAAGTAATAAAATCCGAAAAAAACGAGAAAATCTCCGCAAATAAGAAAGCACTACTAAAAAGACACTCTCCTAATTTCGGATACGATAAAAGACCTTATAGACTACATTAACACTAACACAAAGTCCCCTGAACTGGTGAGCAATCCAATAAAACCACCCACGGGCCGCTGCCCCGTAAAACGTTCGTAAGTCCGCGTAGGCCGTAAGTAAGTTTTGTGCCACTGCCGCGTTCCAACCACTACCTTCTACCTTCGACTACATTCAGCTACATCTTGGCCAAGACTGACCACACACACACACACACCCACGCACGCACGCACGCACGCTAGCACGCACGCACGCACGCACGCACGCACGCACGTTGCACGCACGCCGCACGCACGCACGCAAGCGCGCACACGCACATCGCGCGCAGCGCACGCACACCGCGCGCGCACGCACGCACGCACGCACGCAGCACGCACGCACGCACCACGCACGCGCGCCGCACGCACGCGCACGCACGCACACGCACGCAAGCACGCAGCACGCACGCACGCACGCACGCACGCACGCACGCACTCGCCGCGCGCGCACGCACGCACGCACGCACGCAAGCACGCAAGCACGCACGCACGCACGCACTCGCGCGCGCACGCACGCACGCACTCACGCAAGCACGCACGCAAGCACGCACGCACGCACGCGCGCACGCACGCACAACCACGCACGCACGCACGCACGCACGCACACACACATACACACACACACACATAGACACACACATACACACACACGCACGCACGTACTCACACACATACACACACGCGCACGCACGCACTCACACACACGCACACACGGGCATAAGATCTCACGCTCCCTTATCAATCAAACCCGATGTTCTCACCAAAGAAAATCCTTTTCGAAAATCAACCTCAAAATGAAATGCGACAATCTGTCGCCTATAACTTGAATTTTCAAACGATGCTCTATAAAACGTAATAATTTTAATACTCAATTTAATTTTATGAAATAATATCAAATCAACTAACTACAATTATCGATACTTAAAATAACGGGAAATAACCATAAGATTTACACGAAACTATTCTGACATTCCTTTAATTATATCGCAAATATCACCTGTGCGAAATGCAGCGTAATTAAATCTTGAATTAATATTATTAGTGGTAAGAAACAAAAATCCTATACGTCCTCATAAAATTGTAATTCTAAATTTTAACGTGAATACAATTAGTAACGAAACATTTTAAATCTCTTAACTTTTAACACCAAAATTAAAAAAAAAAACGAGAAGAAAAGAAATTTATCTGACATGCGCTGCTTAAAATTTTTACAGCCGGTGACAAGCTTCCGTTGAATAACTCTTTAAATTAATGTGGATACAAACTAAAATAGTATCGAGACGTAATAGGACAGTCAAATTAGATCAAAAAATGACTGAATTCGGAATGAATTAGTGGGGGGTCTATGACGATTCGCGGCAACCGGTTCGCCGCAAACCGTTTCGCCGCCAGCCATTTCCATTAACCTAAATTGATGTATTTTTTACTAAAAGATGTTAGACAACGGATTTAATGTAGCCAATTTAAATATAATTACCTAGACAACTAGCAATTTACATAGACCATAATGGATAATTGATTTGATTAACAGATTCCGCCTTCTCCTCAGAAACTGAAGAAATATCGTTTGCTGACGAGAGACTTTTAAGAATTGTGAGGGATGTAGATAACAGAATAACCTTGGAGTATTTGCGTTCTATACCCAACAATTGCCAATTCAATCAATAAATTACATTATTATAAATTTGCCGTTACCTAGTGTATATGTTATTCCAAATATTAAAATTGTCCTGGCGGCGAGCTGACCTGGCGGCGAAACCGCTGGCGGCGAAACGGCCGCGGCGAAACTTCCCATACCGTTAGTGGAAAGCTGGAAATCGTTTTAATGGCTTAAGTATAGGTCTCATATTAGGGAAATATGTTTGTGCCTCACCTCCGAGGTCGGCATTGGCCGAAAAAACAGCTCCAATATCGGAGTTATTTTAATTTTTGGATAATAACCCAGAAACTATAAGTTTGATCAAAAAATCCAATCGGGTTCAAAGTATAGAGCGCTAAATTTTCGACAAAATGAAGTTCAAAACTAATGAATTCGGTTCAATATTACGGTTGACAAATATCGTTCAAAATTGGCGTTTTTGAAGTTTAAAAGAAATGGCTTTTTTTAGTTTTTTGACGTTTTTCTAAAATCCGTCAAACGTACGACAAAAACTCATACAACACAATTTGTAGAGATTGTGATTTGGCAAACAGTGTTTAAATAAATAAGTATCAAGGTCACTAATAGATTTCGGAATTGAATCACCGGTTGCAAATGAACGGCAATTGTGCGTTTTAAATACGTTTGTAACAAATTGGTATATAATTTTTCGTGAAACACCAACAAATGCTTACTCATTTATTCATACCAGTAGTATAGGTATAATAACAATCTAGGTTATTAACTAATTAGCTAAAGAGTAGTTACTAAGAAAATAATATTATGTAATTAAATAATAAAATATAAGTAGTAACGTGTAACATTCTATACTAAACATTTATTTTCGAAATAAACATATTATGTTATGTTATGGTCGTACTAACTACTAATGTTATATTTGAAAACGCCAATGTGTTTATGTGTGGAGTCTCATATTACAATAAGAGTGCTGTGAACCCATCAGGAATGCAGATGGAATATCTATTGTATTGTATTCGATCCTCTCGGTCGACTTTTATCGGTGACCGGTTCATCATGTCTCTCCGACCCCTCTTTACTAAAAATACTGTAAAAACAGCGTTATTTCACTGAACTACAGCATACAGATGTGTATGCATCGTCTACAGTGTATGCACAAATTTCATGCAATTTCAGTTTTGCCTATACGGCCGAGCGGTTACGTACCCACGTTTTTACGCTCGTGTACTTCGTATGTGTTTGTTACATTCGCTTGTGCGCTCGTTTTCTATTGTATTCGTTGTGTTTGTTGTGTTAGTTTGTGCGTTATTATTCCGATGTGATCGTATTTTTTTTCACGAGTGTTAACGAATCGAAATGCTTTATTTTTGATCCTTTGTTATCTAACAAAGAAAGTGTAGCTATTAAAGAGCGAGGTTTGAAGACACTTATACATAATAACAACGTAGAGATGGCAGACACAATATTTTATAAGAACGTTGGTTTGACTGTTCATATCAACTGCCGCAAGGCATATGCCAAAGAAAAAAATATCGCTACATCTACGACCACTACTACCAAAAATCCTCGACGGTCAGAATTTCCAGTTTTCGACTTTAAGGGGGTTTTCGCACTTGGCTCTCAGTTCGATTTCAAGGGAACGTATCACTTACAGTTTTTGTTTAAGAACTGTTTATCAGCGTAAGACATACGTGCTACCTGCACATGCAATCTTTTCAAAAGTGGGACAGAGACGGATACTTTCCAGATTGCTGTACCTGAGTATGAGAATATGCGAGTTATGCCAAAAGGTCGTCTGCTATTCAATTCCACGTGGACTAAAAGACCTATTTCCTTGCCAGATAACCGATGGTGACCCGACGCTAAAAGAGTGCGATATCAGCTACGCCATTATCGTAAGCATACCATTGATTTGGTTTGAAGTTTGTTCAAACACCCGTTATAACCTAAAATAAGTTATATTCAGGATGTTATAACCGGAGTTTACGGCATGATCCAAAATGTATTTAATTTTTGTTTAAATTAAAGACATCATTTCGAAATAAAAATATTGCAATTTGTGTAGCATCTCTTCCCATAATTGTACAATTCTCCCTATTTTGAAAAATTTGAAACAAATCGGTTCAGAATCAAGCGAGAAATGTTGACACAACTTAAGACCCACCATGAAATCAACCTTAAACACAAATGTTTGCTGTGTAAGGGGGATGCATCTGACGAGTTTTTAAAAAGAAATAATAAAAAACCTGTCCAAAAACATGATCGTGTTCATTTCACTGAAACACTAGTTTTCAAGGAAAGTCTTTTGGAAACTGAAAGAAACAGAAACGATAAAGGGGCAGTGATGTTATTTTTCGTGTTAGTAATGCTTCAGATCTTACTTCAGCTGAAGGTAGAAACCACGGAGCTTGCGGTAAACAATTTTTCAAGCATATTTCCGAACTGCAAAGCTTCAAAGGACAACCAGAAAACATAGAAGTAACAGCTGCCTTTGATTTTGTGTGTAATTATATTGAAAACAATAAAGATCAATGTCAATTTTCATTACGTGAAATTCTTAAAGATTACAAAGGAAAAATACCAATCGAAAAAATTATAAAAAAAGACTTATCGAAAAATATAGTCAGGACATATTGAAAGCTACTGGAATAAATAGATAGCCAGTCGTTTGTTTTCGTAATACTGGCTATACAATTTTAACGGATAATTGATATGAATCCAAAAAACAGCAGCTGACATAATCCGAGAAGATATCAGATCGATGATTTACAATCTACTTATCTCGATGATGTCGAAAATGATGTTACGAATTCACTTCAACTCCTCTTTAATTCAATGATTTAAAAAATACACTGGTGAATAAAAATATAAACCACTGCCCTTTCCATTGCACACTCGACAGTTGCTGCGACTAGGCCAAGATCTTTTATTTATTCGATACAAATTCGTCTTGCAACATTAATATACAAAAAATATGCAGCAGAAGCACTCTTAGATTTATATGTCCACTTGGTTTTTGCAGTTTTTATAACAGTATCAGGCTATTTGAGTTGTCCTCACAACATCCACCAAAAGTGATGCAAAATTCATTTTGTTGATTGGTTTGTGACGATGCAGATGTAAACATTGATACCATAGACGGGTTAAATACATTTCACGCAATGCATAGCTCTTTTCGCTTTAGTTTCTTTTGAAACCAACATTAAAGAAATAAAGACGACACTCGTCGCTCAAAGCATTAAAGAAGTTGATTACATTCACATGCATGCTTTTCAACGAACAGTTAAAGAAAGACTATCAAACATTAAAATAAATGATATTTATCGCAAAAACAAATGAAGTAAAAATCGTACCTAGCCAATTTTTATGGATTTATGGTAAGTGGAAATATTTTATCGAAATTCCTGGTTAGGAAGGTTTCATGGAAAAAGTCATCTTAAATCAAACGTACCCAAGATGACGAATATTGTGCCTTCCAATCTTAAATTCATCACCCTCAAAATAAGACAGTTAGGCTTTTCTAAGTACATCATCACCTGACGTCATAGACTCCGCCCAAGCAACTGGTGCGGGTCAGCCTTTGTTAGTGTTTATATGGAGTATTGAGGAAAATTCATGTTTATTCAATAAAAATATCGTTTTTGAAAGTTCTATTGAATAGAGTTAAACCTATGTAAATTAAACAATTGTGTGGTGAAGTTTTGTTTTTGTATGCGGCTTAGACCACAATTAATTATAAATATTGTGCGTCGTTTCTTACCAAAAAACAAGTAAAGCTTTATTAAATAATCAATTTTAAACAAAAAAGTACAAATCTATGAATTATCTCACAAGGGCTATGTACCTACGTCTACTGATAATTCATGAATTTTTTTTTATTAAACTGTACATAAAGAAAAACTATAAGTACATTGTACATGTATACAGGTTGTAATACTAATGACCTCATCTTTATTAGAAATTTAATAATGGTAATTGAAGTTAACTTGCAACCAAATGTTTTAAAAACGTTACTTAGACTGAACTTAAATTTTTGTTAGTAAAAATTGTGACAGTAAATCCACGTCCTTTATTTGTAATCAGATTTTATCTAAAAAAATAACGAGTCTATTACGGTAATAAAAGTGAAAAATAATGAATTCTTAATTCAATAAATTAAATGTAAGCATAATAAACTTGGTGTGCTATATAACGCAACACAGAATCTTGTCATATTTTAACCTTTCATTTCACCCATTCACAGAAAATTGTTCACAGATTGTCACCGACCACAAGCACGCTCATTATAATTAAACACACTTGAAATTACAAGGAATAATTTTATCGCTTTATCCCTTAAAAAAATTTGTTTTCCAAACCGTTAATTTAAACGCATACAAAACGTTGGCCCCAAACAACTGTTTTTTGACACTCGACATGCGCTTCTGACGTCATGAGAAAAAGCTAAATATATTCCGTACTTCTTACTGCAGTTGAAAAAATATGTCATTGTATCTAAAGTGTTAATTTGTAACATTTGATCGATACACATATATGTATATTATATATATATATATATATATATATATATATATATATATATATATATATATATATATATATATATATATATATATATATATATATATATATATATATATATATATTATGATAAATATGGTAATGTAGAAATAACAAATCAAGTTTCACATGTACTACATTTTAATCGTGGCTATACAACAGAATTATTCATGCAAGTAGTTTCCGATCATCTTCGGAAGTGTTAGAATATATATTTGCTTCGATAAAATTCATGTAAGCCATTTGAATAAGGAAATCCTATTCTGGTTGCATAATTTGATGCTGTTCTGAAAGTAAAAGAAGATAATTTGTATCAGTTAATGTAGGTGAAGTAAAGTGTATGTTAAATTGTAAAATAAAAGACGAAATTAGAAGAGATTCATAGAACTTACAAGTGTAAAATGTGAAACTGAACAATTATTATGAAAATAACTTACATGTTAGTCCGAAGAGAAAGTGTTGCAACTTAAAATAACATTGTAAATTTCAGAAATATGATTATCCAATCAGAATTAAGGTCTGTTATGTTTGTACAGAAAAATTGTTCCAATCAAATTGGTTGTTACGCAAAGAAATGATATGATTTTGTTATATTTTTCAAACGGTCTCTATCAATCCTTCAAGCTGAAAGCATGTCGCTCAATGTGCACATGAGTTCAGATTTAAGATTGATCGTGTGTTTTGTATAACCTAAAATAATTCAGATACCAAAACAGTTAACATTTTTCAAAGACGTAATAAGTAAGGTTAACGTGAATTATTTGTACGAGTGATGCGTTATCGTTAAATAAACGAAGTTAAATCATGTTTTCAATTATTTTTTTTAATATAAAATTATTTTAACAGAGTTAACATGGTGTTATTATTTCAATATTAATAAAATGTTAAAAAAATTTCGATTAAATAAAATGTGTATGCAGATTATTTTATTTAATTTTACAATAACTTTAAATCGAATAATTATATTTAGTTATATAATAAATTAAAATTAAAGGTATTAAAATTAAAGTGTAGTAAATAGTTCAAATAAACATTTAAGCATCATACCTGTATAAGCTTATGCTGTATATCAACCACCGCTGGATCAGTATACTTCGTGAGATTCAAATTACATCTGATTTGGATAATGGAACTTCAATAAAGAAAATTGGAACAGCTAAAGAAAGATAAATATTTATGTAAGTTCATGAATCTTGTATTAATATTCGAGGTTATGTTGATGATTATTACTTATCACCTATCTGTACATATGTAAAGGATTCAAGTAAATCATATACCAGTCAGCAAATAGTACAACCATTCATAGATTTTTTATTGATCCAATATTATATTAAAAGCAAAGTATACTTACTGAAATTATATGTTCTTCACTGTTTAGCCTTCATGCAATGTGCGCACAAATTCAAGTCGGTAATAACCGCATGCTTGCGACATGTGTAATTGGTAACGACACAAGGTGTTTGAATAAAAGAATTTTTATACAATTCCAACCTTATTTTAGAGTTATAATTGACTCTATTTTGCAAAAGAAGTTTTACTTTAGTTTGTACAAAATGGTACATTTCAGTTAATAATTCTAGAATAAAATGATTAATAAACATTGAGGAGTTTGTAAAATTTCAATATTTCTTAATATAATTTTAATAATGTTAGTTTAAGTAATCGACAACACAGAACATAGAAGTATAGGGGATGTTTGTTATCGTTTATGAGTTAATTCAAGTTTTCATTTAGTTTTGTAAGTTTATATTAAACAATATCCCCTAACGACATGTAATACAGGTTGTGGTTGACAAAAATAATGTTAAAACTAGATTTAGGCTGGTATCAATGTCGCAATTTACTTGTACGCAGCCAAGATGTGTGAAAACATTCGTATTTGTGCGTTAATCACATATTAGTGCAAAACTTATAAAAAAACAGAACAAGCACATTAGTGAGCGACTATAAAACATGAATCATGCAGCAGTTCTGGGATTATTGTGTTTAATCAACAGTTTATGACCTTAAACTAGTGTGTGACAACATTACAACACTAGTCGTAGGAGAACTTATTTACCTACGAAAGTGAGCATATAAATTAATTTGTGACTTGAACATTAAATTTAAACACTTACATTAACAATTATTGTGTTTAAAAGTGTGAAATTTAACATTCAAACTATAAAGACAAAATGAGGTTATGTTATACCCTCGCACAGAAATTTTTGTAAAAAGTATTTTAAAATGAGACAATTTTATAGAAAATAAATTAGTAGAGGTAAAAATAGTAAGGTAGCCTCAATTTCATGTTATAATTCCTTGTATTTATGTCCATTTTTGTTAATTTTAGTTTGTAAGAGTTTTGGTAGAATTTAAGTAATTTTCCTTTCAAATTGGCCGTAGGCATGTTTAAGATGTATATTTGGGTGTAGTAGCATCCCCTATTCATGTAGAGGTAATTTCCAGGCCTGTAAAATTCCTAGAATTACTGTAAAGTCGATAAATAAGGGTAAAAATTAACATCGTTGTTAAGTGTAAGATTTACATCATGTTTAGTTTCAAATTAAAGATAAAATTATGGAGATTATGGAAATGTTTTTAAATTGGAGAAATGTTGAACGGGGTGAAAGTTATAGGGCTTTAAAGAATTATCGTAATTTAAGAATTATATTAGCCAATAAGAATTCAGCAAGTATTTGTCGTAACTAGTGAAAACATTCGAAGATTTGGTTGTCATGTAGAATTATATAAATACAAGTGGTTTAGCTTCACAAACCCTCTTGATTTTCATCTTTTGCAACAACTTGCCAGAGTAAGCTGTTGTGGAATTTTTTTTTGAAAATAAAATTTTAAAAACAAATTAATGTCACTTCGGGTAAATAACAAAGTGCGATTTAGTATCGGAAGTGGTCGCGAAACAAGTGATAGTTTTTTTGTTCGTGAAATAATTTAAATTAAGGTTAGTTTACCTTTTCCAACCACATATCGGAAGTTTTCGTTACGTTATAAAATTATTTCCGCAGTTCGACTTTGTTCATATTAAATTTATACTGTTTATGTTGATGTGCATATTTAATTGTGTTGTCTTCAAGTTTTATTATCATTATACACCTTGTGTATCAAAAGTGTGTTTAATTTACAACAACCATCAACGATCCATGCCTTTCAAAATTTATTTTGAATTTAATTAATAAAGAAGTGATGAGCCTAAAATAAAGATTCGTGAATTTTAATATTATGTGAAACCTACCTAAGTGATTAAGCTGGGTATTTAAAAGAAAACTCTGGATGTTCGAGAGCAGAATTGCAGTTCGCAGGAGCTGGTGTCTTCAATCATCTTCAGCAGCAGTAACCCACGAAGGGAGGACATTTTATGTGAGTACTTTGTTGACATTGATACTTTATTGGTATGTTTATATTTTCTATCCTTTGTAATAACCATATGTGCAACAACAGGTATAGGTACATGTCCAAAGGGAATGTTATTTGTTCTAATAATTTAAATGGTTTATATTAATTGTGTTTTTTTTTATTATTCAAACGTCGTTATACTTGCTTGGATGTCGAAGTTCACTTTTCTTTATCGTCAAAGCATATGGTTGCGGATTCACAGCGCATGCTCACGTATATTTTAAATGAATTTTGTTATGTACAGGGTATAACGCAGATATATATGCGAATAAATTGAATTATAATTCAATTTATTTAATCAATTCAGATGTTATAAAAATAAATAGGACATTAACTCAATGTAATTTTAATCATATTTACTATGATTATTATATTCAATCAAATAATATAAACCAAATTCGTGATCATTTATTTTACAATATTAAAAGTAGAGTTCCTTCTAAATTTTGATCCCTATCCCCTGTTAGATGAGTCTCATTGTTCTACCGGGTTATATTATTTGTGTTTTTAACTATAATAATAATTTTAAATCTTAAATACAATTAATTAAAATATTTCAATTTATATAAATACAGTTCACCAATTTCAACCCATATTAGAGTTATTAGTAAAGAGGGGGGGAATATCAGTGCAGTTTTGGCTTCCAAAACGTGGGGCCATTTTTAGAGAATTTAGAGGGAACGACAGTTCAAAAAGGCGTAATAAAATTTATTTGATCAAAATTTTAATATTGTGTTGCGTAGTATTTAAAATCAATTAAAGATTAAATTTAAATGTGATAAAATTTGCTTATGGAAGAAGAAGATATTAGACTAACAAGGTCAGGAAAAGTATATGGTCCTAAGGGAAGAAAAATTACAGTAGAAGAGAAGGAAATGTCTGATATAGAAGAAATGGAAGGTGAAACTAGTATGAAGAAAGAAAATAAGGGAGACATGGAGATGCTTATGGCAATGCTCCAACAAATGCAACAAAGCAGAATGGAGGACATGAAAGAAATTAAACAAAGCAGAATGGAGTAAATGAAAGAAATTAAACAAAGCAGAATGGAGGACATGAAAGAAAGTAAACAAAGCATGGTAGAGAACAATATTAAGCTGGAACAAAGCAGAACCGAGGACATGAAAGAAATTAAACAAAGCATGGTAGAAAACAGCATTATAATGGAACAAAACATGGTAGAGAATAGTCTTAAAATAGAACAAACCATGATAGAATACAACATGAAGCTGGAACAAAGTAGAAAAGAAGATATGAATAAATTGGAAGAGAAAATGGAGAAATTAAGTGAGAGGATAGAAAAACAGCTAGGGCAATGGAAAGCTGAAAAGGTGGAATTAAGCGAAAAAATTGATCAAGTGCAGAAAAACGCTAGCGAAGAAATGAAGAGTTATGTACAAAGTACCAATAACCAAATATGGAGAGATGTACAAAGATTTCAAGAACAAGAAAGTATAAAATGGGATAATCTTAATGTGAGTATGTTTAATGAAAACCAAGAAATAAGGGAAGAAGTGAACAACAATAAAGAACGCATAAAAGAAGTCAAAGATGCAATGCAAGAGAAATTTGGGGAACATGATATAGAATTGAATGGATTAAAAGGAAGAGAACCGGTAAGAAGCTGTACAGGAAATTTAGAAAACACGGCATGGGGACAAGAGTTACCGTTTAAATATGAAGGTAAGAGACAAGAGTCACCCATGTTATTCTTAAATAACATCGAAGAATACTTTGACGAAATTAAATATGTTGGGAATAGAATGAAGCTAGTAAAGAGGATGATGAAAGGTAACGCAGAATTATGGTTCAATATGATACAAGAACAATGTGGAGATTATCAACAATTTAGAAATTTATTCATACAACAGTATTGGAGTGAAATCCAACAGGATATGATTAAAGAAGAATTCACTAGAGCTAAATATAACCGAAATTTAGGAACGAGTAGAGAAATTTATATTATGAGGAAGTATCAAATTGCTCGTTACTTTACTCCAGTTATTGGTGAGGCAGCGATGGTGAGATACCTAAGTCAGCAACTTGAACATAATTTAGCCGAAAGTATCATCGTTCAAAACATAACCAACATAAATGAGATGTTGCAATTTCTGAGAAGGTATGAGGCTTTTGAACATAATCAAACGTCAAGAAATAGAGTAAGATGGAGTGACGAACATCAGAATGCAGATGGCAACAGGAATCAGAGAACACAATTTCCTCAACAACAGAATCGAGGGGGATATAATGGAAATAGAGACAGGTTCGATCACAATTACCGAAGATTTCCTAACGGTAATAATCCTTATAGAAATAGTGATAATAATTACAATAGAAATAATGGTAATAATCAGTATCATAGAAATGACAGCAATTTTAACCAGAATAGAAATAATGGCAATAATTCAAATGACCAAGGAAGAGAGAATAGAAGAGGTGCGCCACGACATGAAAGGAGATGGCCATATCAAGAGATTGTGGACAATCAAAATGGTAGGGCGCAAAATAACCATATACAGGTGGAGAATCCGGCTATTGAAGAAATAAGTCAAGGATCATCCAACGTAGACACTAATAATCAAAATTTTTAAGTAAGAGCTTCCTCGTTGATAACGTCGTCACCAAGTATCAACATCCAAAAGAATTCATTAATATCGATCAAAATTTAGAAAAAGAATCAACACAACTACTACAATTACCTTTCGTCAATGTGGAAGTGCAGAATTTTAACATCAAAGCATTAGTGGATACGGGATCAGAAATTTCTTTAATTAAAGAAGAATTTGTGAAACAAAATGAAAAACGTTTTGAGAAAGAAATTATTAAGGTCAAGAAATTAGAAGTTTATGCAGCAACAAATAGAAAGATTAGTGCAATTAACAGAATGTTAAGTACAAATGTCAAAATTGGAAAACAAATTTATCCTACTCAGTGGTATATTACGCCGAATTTAAACATGGATATGATTATCGGTATAGACTTAATACAAAATATAAGAATGAAAATAGATGCCGAGAATCACATAATTATAATAGGGGATGAAGTATTGAATTGGACGGATAATAAGTTTAATACTAATGAAAAAAGGTTCCAATATTTGAAGATAGATAAAATCATAGGCCATGAACAGATTGGGGAGCAATATTTAACAAACTTACCACAAATTATAGGAATTATTAAAAACAACTTAACATTAATTGATGAGAAGCCTGGTTTAGCTAGACGTTACGAGCATAAAATAGAGATTGAAGACCTTACACCATTTCATAATAAAATTTATCCGATACCGTATTCCAGAAGAGAGCAAGTTAAGCAAGAAGTAGCGAACATGTTGAGCGAAGGGATCATAGAAAGATCAAAAACGAGCTACATAAATCCACTTGTAGTAGTGAAAAAGAAAGATGATGGATTAAGATTATGTTTAGATGCAAGGAAGCTCAATTCTAGAACCAAACCGCAATACGAAGTTCCACAAAATATTGATATTTTATTAAGCAAAGTTTGGAATAAAAATATATTTTCTAAATTAGATTTAAGAAATTCATTCTGGCTCATTCCTTTAGAGAAGACGTGTAGGCAATTCATCGGATTTAGTGTCGAAGGTGAGATATTTCAGTTTCGGGTAGTTCCATTTGGACTAAGTTCATCGTCGGCAGCACTTGTAAGGGCTATACAACAAATTTTAAATAAATATGAAGAATTCTGCATGCATTACATCGATGACATTCTTATATACAGCAAAAACGTCGAGGAACATGTACAACATTTGAAAATTATAATGACAGCTTTAGCCGAGAATGGATTAAAATTAAACATAGAAAAATGTCAGTTTCTCAAAGATCAAGTTCTGTATTTAGGTTATGAAATTGGAAAAAGTGGTATTAAAGTAAATAAAGAACGGTTAGAAGAAATAAGGAATTATCCGAGACCGAGGAATGTAAGAAATTTGAGAGCATTTCTAGGTGTTTTTAATTACTACAGGAAGTTCATATACAGATATGCAGAAATGTTTTTACCTTTAGTTGAGTTATTAAGGAAGAATGTAAAATGGAAATGGGATGAGAAGAAGGAAGAAGCATTTGTGAACATCAAAGAAAATTTATACAGAAATTTAATTTTACAACACCCTAATTTTAAGGAACCTTTTAAATTAAAAACAGATGCTTCATATTGTGCGATAGCTGCAGAACTAAGTCAGATACAGGGGGAAGAAGAAGTACCTATTTGTTTTCTCTCTAGAATTCTAAAACCATACGAACAAAAATATACCATCGCAGAAAAGGAACTTTTAGCCATTGTTTATGCAGTTAACAAATTGAAATTTTATCTTCTGGGGAATAAGTTTACAATTGAAACGGACAACTCAGTAGCTTCATTTTTAAAAACTACGAATTTTAATAATAATAGGATGTATCATTGGACTTTATTACTCCAAGAATATGATTTTGAGATTAAACATCGACCAGGCAAGGAAAATATTATAGCCGACGCATTAAGTAGGAAGGATGTGAGCAAGACGGACGTGCACAAAGTTCTTTGTGCAACAGAACAATTAAAAGCAATTTATACGAAGGAGAGGATATTAGAATCACAAGCTACGAGCAATTTAACAAGCTTAAGAAGAAAAATATTAAATGCAAAGGGGGGGAATTATAAGAATTATAAAATTGTGGAAGAAGTTATTATTAAGAAGATTTATGACAAGAAATTAACAGTTGTTGATGAAGTTTTAGCTAGAGAAATTATTGAAGATATTCATTTGAATTATGGACACTTAGGAATAAGAAAAGTTTGGATGATGTTTCGAGAAAATTATTATGGGAAGAAAGATTTAGTATTGATCAAGAAATTTATAAATAATTGTGAACTGTGCATTTTAGCAAAGGAGAAGAATTATACTAATAAAAATGTAGTAAAAAGTATTAAAGTCAAGGAACCCTTAGAGATGGTGGCCATTGACTACATAGAGAATTTAGTGCCAGGACAGAACGCTTATAAGAATATTTTGGTTGTAGTAGACATCTTCTCAAAATTTATCAAATTATATCCAAGCAGATCATGTACAACAAGTCAATCCATAATCCTGATGGAAAAATTTATAGAAGAATGTGGAAAACCTAAGGCAATTCTAGCAGACAACGCCACTTATTTTAAAAGTAACAAATTCATCAAACAATTTGAGGATAAAAATATAAAATGTATTTCTGCTCAATAAGGCATCCACAAGCAAACCCAGCAGAAAGGTACATAAAAGAGGTCATAAAATTTCTTAGGATATTAACACACCAAAAACATAATGCATGGGTGAAATATTTAAGCTTGATAGAAAAATATGTTAATGAGGTACCTAACGTAAGGACGGAAGTTTCACCGATTACCCTCATGAAAAGTATTATCCCAGAAAGACCTTGGGGACAGAAACAAGAAGAAATTGAAGTGCAAGAATTAATAGCAGAAGCAAGGAAAAGGTTATGGAAGATATGAGAAGAAACAGAATGAGAAGATTAAGAAGAAAGTAAAATTTAAAGAAGGAGATTTAGTTATAATCAAAAGGTTACAGGTAGCAGATCGTTCTAGTAAGATTTGTGCTAAATTACAATTGCCTTATGAAGGGCCTTATAAAATAAATAAAAATTATAATAACACAACATATGAATTAATAAACGTGGAAGATAATAGTGTGCGGGGAAAATTTCATATTTCCATGATATATCCGTATCAGTATAAGATTTAGGGGTACAATCCAAAGTATTAGAAGTTTGCCTCATGTTAGAATTCGGAAATTCTAAAACTTCACATTGGGGAATTTTGAGATGAATCTAATTACGTGCAAGTAGCTATGAAATTTGCAAAGTGAAGTTTTACTTTAGTTTGTACAAAATGGTACATTTCAGTTAATAATTCTAGAATAAAATGATTAATAAACATTGAGGAGTTTGTAAAATTTCAATATTTCTTAATATAATTTTAATAATGTTAGTTTAAGTAATCGACAACACAGAACATAGAAGTATAGGGGATGTTTGTTATCGTTTATGAGTTAATTCAAGTTTTCATTTAGTTTTGTAAGTTTATATTAAACAATATCCCCTAACGACATGTAATACAGGTTGTGGTTGACAAAAATAATGTTAAAACTAGATTTAGGCTGGTATCAATGTCGCAATTTACTTGTACGCAGCCAAGATGTGTGAAAACATTCGTATTTGTGCGTTAATCACATATTAGTGCAAAACTTATGAAAAAACAGAACAAGCACATTAGTGAGTGACTATAAAACATGAATCATGCAGCAGTTCTGGGATTATTGTGTTTAATCAACAGTTTATGACCTTAAACTAGTGTGTGACAACATTCCAACACTAGTCGTAGGAGAACTTATTTACCTACGAAAGTGAGCATATAAATTAATTTGTGACTTGAACATTAAATTTAAACACTTACAGTAACAATTATTGTGTTTAAAAGTGTGAAATTTAACATTCAAAACTATAAAGACAAAATGAGGTTATGTTATACCCTCGCACAGAAATTTTTGTAAAAAGTATTTTAAAATGAGACAATTTTATAGAAAATAAATTAGTAGAGGTAAAAATAGTAAGGTAGCCTCAATTTCATGTTATAATTCCTTGTATTTATGTCCATTTTTGTTAATTTTAGTTTGTAAGAGTTTTGGTAGAATTTAAGTAATTTTCCTTTCAAATTGGCCGTAGGCATGTTTAAGATGTATATTTGGGTGTAGTAGCATCCCCTATTTATGTAGAGGTAATTTCCAGGCCTGTAAAATTCATAGAATTAGTGTAAAGTCGATAAATAAGGGTAAAAATTAACATCGTTGTTAAGTGTAAGATTTACATCATGTTTAGTTTCAAATTAAAGATAAAATTATGGAGATTATGGAAATGTTTTTAAATTTGAGAAATGTTGAACGGGGTGAAAGTTATAGGGCTTTAAAGAATTATCGTAATTTAAGAATTATATTAGCCAATAAGAATTCAGCAAGTATTTGTCGTAACTAGTGAAAACATTTGGTTGTCATGTAGAATTATATAAATACAAGTGGTTTAGCTTCATAAACTCTCTTTATTTTCATCTTTTGCAACAACTTGCCAGAATAAGCTGTTGTGGAATTTTTTTTTTGAAAATAAAATTTTAAAAACAAATTAATGTCACTTCGGGTAAATAACAAAGTGCGATTTAGTATCGGAAGTGGTCACGAAACAAGTGATAGTTTTTTTTGTTCGTGAAATAATTTAAATTAAGGTTAGTTTACCTTTTCCAACCACAAATCGGAAGTTTTCGTTACGTTATAAAATTATTTCCGTAGTTCGACTTTGTTCATATTAAATTTATATTGTTTATGTTGATGTGCATATTTAATTGTGTTGTCTTCAAGTTATTATTATTATACACCTTGCGTATCAAAAGTGTGTTTAATTTACAACAACCATCAACGATCCATGCCTTTCAAAATTTATTTTGAATTTAATTAATAAAGAAGTGATGAGCCTAAAATAAAGATTCGTGAATTCTTAATATTATTAGTGAAACCTATCTAAATGATTAAGCTGGGTATTTAAAAGAAAACTCTGGATGTTCGAGAAGCAGAATTGCAGTTCGCAGGAGCTGGTGTCTTCAATCATCTTCAGCAGCAGTAACCCACGAAGGGAGGACATTTTATGTGAGTACTTTGTTGACATTGATACTTTATTGGTATGTTTATATTTTCTATCCTTTGTAATAACCATATGTGCAACAACAGGTATAGGTACATGTCCAAAGGGAATGTTATTTGTTCTAATAATTTAAGTGGTTTATATTAATTGTGTTTTTTTTTATTATTCAAACGTGGTTATACTTGCTTGGATGTCGAAGTTCACTTTTCTTTATCGTCAAAGCATATGGTTGCGGATTCACAGCGCATGCTCACGTATATTTTAAATGAATTTTGTTATGTACAGGGTATAACGCAGATATATATGCGAATAAATTGAATTATAATTCAATTTATTTAATCAATTCAGATGTTATAAAAATAAATAGGACATTAACTCAATGTAATTTTAATCATATTTACTATGATTATTATATTCAATCAAATAATATAAATCAAATTCGTGATCATTTATTTTACAATATTAAAAGTAGAGTTCCTTCTAAATTTTGATCCCTATCCCCTGTTAGATGAGTCTCATTGTTCTACCGGGTTATATTATTTGTGTTTTTAACTATAATACTAATTTTAAATCTTAAATACAATTAATTAAAATATTTCAATTTATATAAATACAGTTCACCAATTTCAACCCATATTAGAGTTATTAGTAAAGAGGGGGGGAATATCAGTGCAGTTTTGGCGACCAACGTGGGGCTCAAACCCACGACCCTGAGATTAAGATTCTCATGCTCTACCGACTGAGCTATATATATATATATATATATATATATATATATATATATATATATATATATATACATACATACATACATGTGGAAGCTCGAGATATAGTAGCATCAAGTTCAACTAATTAGGAAGTTAGCTTAGTTACGATTAGGCTTGGTGGTTTTCGCCTATTAATGCTGTAGCTTCAACTGACGATCTGACAAGTTTTGATCTGCAATATGGTCAGACATAGCGATCAAACAGACTCTCATGAGGTCTATGAAAAGCAGTAATGAATTAACTCACGGAAGAGTTATGACAGAGTACTATGACAAAATGAATTAATTCAGTTTTACATCTAATAGAACAATTTTGTGGTGTTTCATTTGCTACAACTGAACACCATATTGTTGCCAGAACGTAATGAATATCTAGAGACGCCATTGATATGAATAAGTTTTTGGATTGGTTTAAATCTCATGATCCGTTTAACGTGGTAGAAAATGTGATGTCCATAAGTACTGGAGTGATAGGCAACAAAAAGGTAAATCGCCATATACCACACGTCATATACTGTTATAAATGTTATAATTTTGGCCAAGTCAAGTTCCAGAAAAATAGAGAGATGAAGAGATTCCTGTTAGCCCTGATGTAATTTTTCGAAGAATTTCATACATAAAAAAAATCGGATGAAGAATTTAAGAAGTATTTTGAGTTTGAATTGGCTCCCTACCCTCCCTCACTATTTGATGAAAAAGGAATACGTTAGATTAAGATATCCGCTTTTTGTGATTTATTTAATCCTGTAACTGACTTTAATTCTGAAAATGCTGTTTATGTAATAGATGGTGGCTTTTTTATACATGGAGTTGTTGGGCAATCAAGAGAAAAGTTCAATTTTAAAAATAAATGGATGGATGGATATCCAGACAGTGCAACTAAAAGCACCAAATTAGCAGAACGCTATCGAAGAGTAAGGAGTTATGGAGCTTCAAATGTACTTTTCGACGAGATATTGTGTGCAACTATGTCTCAACAACAATTCCTTTTCAATGATGCAAATTCGTTAAGTTGTAGGATAACCTACGCTGTATGTAGCCAAGTGTGTTGATTAATTACGATATGAGCTTTTCGCAAAATCACTAATGAAAAAGGGTTTCAATCTTGCTTCTCTTCCTCCTACTTAAGCAGCCGCACGTCAGCATTCCTTGCCTATTTAACACCAAATTCAAATGTGGATTGGATATGAACAAAAACCCCTAGATTGTAGTTGAAAGAATTCTAAATACGGTCTTCTTTCAATCACCATGAATAAAGATCCGGCTCCACAATCCGTCTTAAATATAGTTTCGTGTAAATGTGCGTAAGGATGCAGACGATCGTGTAGTTGCCGAAAACTAGGCATGACTTGTTCAAATATTTGTTTTAATTACTTATCTTTTTTGGGATTTTTTAATGGTGTACTTTAAATTATACAATCTAAACGTTTCGATAACACTTACAGTTATCTTCGTCAGTAGTAATGTTTGTTAAAAATTGTTAAAGATGTAGTAAACAATTTTGTCAAATTTGAAAAATTCAAACATAAACATAAGCCTTATAAGTATTTTATTATGAGTGTTAATGGTGAAAGTTTACATTTTCATATTTGTTTTAATTGTCGGGGACAATCATGCACAAACTTTTTGAAGAACGAAGACTGAAATCCAAAAAGCCATAACATCGATATTTACGAGGATTTTGAAAACATAATTTAAAACTACATTAAAACGGAAGGAGAATATAAAAGATAATAAAAAATAATTATTATGGTGTGTATAAATTATCATATATTTTATTTCTGTATATTTTAAAGAAATGTGTTTAATTTTAAATTATTCTTATTTTGTTCCGCCATTGCCTGTCCCAAGCTAGGATGAGAAACTCCGGAAGGAGGAATAACCTCGAGAAAAAAAAGGGTTTGGCTGACCCGGCCGATAGCACCCTGTAATGGTCCCTGTCTAGGGTTACAGGTGAAAAATGGACAACGGTCTGAGAAGCAGAAAATGCCTGAGTCACAATGGCAATGGGAGTAGAAGAACCAGCAGCGTCTGACCCAGATTGGGCGACTGATTTGGAGGATCCTCCATCAATGGGGGTTATGATGTTAAGCGTAAACAATGTAACACATGGAAAACAATAGTAAGAAAACGTTTTTGAAAGTAGAATGAAACTTCAACGGAAATATCGCTGGGTGGAAAACCATACCTCCAATTGAGGGAGCGCCATTGGATACGGGGGGGGGGAGCAACTCTGCAAATAATAAAATGAGCTCTATCTTAAATACCTATTTAACATGGAAGAAACCCAAGAATTTGGTCACTGGGAACGTACAGGGTGTGAGAAGAAAAATACCCAAAATACTACAAGGACTCCAGCAACACAAGACCGACATAGCAATATTAACAGAAACGAAAAAGAATTGATGCGGAACGGAAACTCTAGGAGAATATATACTTTTTTATAGCGGTGTAGCTAAAAAGCAAAGGGCTGAAAGAGCAGTTCCGATACTAATACATGAGAAATATAAAATAGCATGGTAAACACATCGATGAAAGAATACTCAGAGTTAATATTAGTGTTAACAAACATGATTTACGCTCATGGCAGTCTATTTACCGAATGATGATGGACTGGTGACGAGTAAGGAAGAATTCTTTGATAAATTAAACCAAATCATAGCAGACATAGGGCAAACAAGAGAGATAATAATAGCAGGCAATTTCAGTGCAAGAACAGGGAACAAGAGTAATCATCCAGTAGTGGGTGCACATGAAAAAGAAATTAAAAACAATAACAGAATAAGATTGACGCATCTACGTGAACAAAATGCACTACTACTACCACCAATGGATATTTTAGGCTATAGATATACATAAATTTAGCTGGACACAAAACAACAAAATTCAAAACCAATAATTGATTATTTTATTATCAGACAAAAAACATCTACTAAAATAATGGACGTACTAGTATATCGAGGCCCCTCGCGTAGAAGTGATAATTATTTGGTGAAAACAAAAATCATCATTCCTTGGAAAACAGTCAAAAAGAAAGGTAATCAAACAATGAGTCATATGACAAAACAGAATATCCATGATACAATATAAGAAGCTTTGACCGCCCTTGAGTGATTCATCTGTATCAAAAACGACTTGAGCGAAACCACATATAATACATCAGAAAAACTATGTGAACATATAACTATCAATATACATCAGGCCGCTATAGAAGTATTAAGTGATACTGAAAAGCGATTAACAAATAAGAACTATATGGTCTGAAAAAGTAGAACGACCGACAAAAAAGAAGAAGACGACATGCTTGCGATGGTTAAATACAAAGACTAATGTACTCATACAAGAATACAAAGAGATTCAAAAAGAAACACGAAGAATAATAAAGGAAGAAAGAGAAAATGTATGGAAACAGAAATGCTCAGAGGTAGACACATATACAGGAGGCAAGCAATGTGCAGAGATTTGGAAGTTTATTAAGAATATTAAAGCACCAGCAAGAGAAAAAGTAAATCTAAGTCCAATTACCATAGACTCTTGGAACCAATATTTCAGAAATTTGTTTAAAGAAGAACGTCAAGCCTTCATACCGAAATGTAAACTGATACCACACCAATCAGGATCGAAGGTGAACCTATAACAGTAACACCAGAACAAGTCCGAATGAAGGTAAAACAATTAAAAAATGGAAAGGCTCGAGGTCCAGGAGGAATTCCAGCAGAACTGATAAAACACGGGTCGGACAAACTATATCGCATGATAGATAAGCTATTTACAGCATGCATTAATGGCCAGAGGGTTCCGGATGAATGGAAATTAGCCATATATTACAACACTACTTAAAAAGGGCGATCGAAACAAATGTAACAACTATCGAGGTTTATCGGTTACCAGTACAATCAGTCGACTTTACGGACGAGTTGTTAGAAACCTAACCGAAGAAGAATACAGTGATAAAAAATCAGTACATCAAAGTGGATTCAGAGCCGGCAGATCATGTACCAATAATACTTTCTGCATAAAACAAATAATAGAGAAGGACCTAGCGCTCGGAAGAGAAGTGCATTTATTATTTGTCGATTTATCAAAAGCATACGACACAGTAACGATTACAAAGTTATGGGAAGCATTAACAGACACACAAATCAAGTATACACACACACGCACGCACGCACGCACGCACGAACGCACGCACGCACGAACGCACGCACGCACGAACGCACGCACGCAGGCACGCACGCACGCACAATATTATATATATATATATATATATATATATATATATATATATATATATATATATATATATATATATATATATATATATATATATATATATATATATATATATATATATATATATATATATATATATATATATATATATATATAATATATATATATATATATATATATATATATATATATATATATATATATATATATACAGCATATCAAAAGTGAAATTGGACAAAAACTGTCCCAAGGATTTTCAATAGATAAAGGACTACGACCAGGTAGTAATCGGATAATCTAAAGAGGATGTATAGTACATTACTGGGAAACTTATTGACGAGTATCGATAGAATATGAGCGTTGGAGTAAAATCAGAACATTTAATACTCGAGGACGGTATAACGGTCGAAGTAGTGGACCAATACAAATACCTAGGGGTAACATTTACGAGTGAAGGCAAAGACACAACAGAAATTCAAAATCGAATCACACAAAGTCGGTG
Source organism: Vesta saturnalis (assembly GCA_036346205.1). Lineage (NCBI taxonomy): Eukaryota > Metazoa > Arthropoda > Insecta > Coleoptera > Lampyridae > Vesta > Vesta saturnalis. Next base: position 10,338 of record JARFJB010000140.1, on the reverse strand, counting down.
CTCTAAATGTAATACTGTGGTCAAAACACACCAAAAAGAGAAACAAACCCAGAATATGATGAAAATGGTAATAACTTACGGCATTGAAATATGGACAGAGAGCGATAAAAAAACAAATTTGAGCACTAATATAAAAATTAAAATAAAACATAAACGACTATGTCAGGCAATTAATGAAAGTAGAAAAATAGAGAAATGGAAAAGAGATCTAAAATGGTATGGGCATGTCCAGGGGATAAAAAAAACTATCTAAAGAAGTACTGGAATGGACGCCACTCGGAAGAAGGAAAAGAGGAAGATCAAGGAAGGACTGGAATCATGGAATCAGAAAATCCATGAGCGATAGACACCTGAATGAAGGGGAATGGAATGAAGGAGCACAGTGGAGATTGGGAATAACAAGGCGTATAACGCTATAACGCAAAATTATATTATTATATATATATATATATATATATATATATATACTATATTACTGTGAAACTCTGAAATTTGGCAAGCATCGGCATTTTCTGGTGAATGTCAGCATTCTCCAAGATGATGCCTAATACCATTATTTTTAACTTACACCGGCGAATGTCGGCATTTGCCGTGGACTGATGGTGCATGTAGAAAAGAAGCATTTTTTAAAATTTAAAACACTGATCATATTTTTTTAAAGTACAACATATGGGTGAAGTTTTCCAATAAACATAACTAAATCGTAACTAAAAATTTTATAAAAAATACACACTAAAACCTTGTGACAACCCTTCTTTGAGTTGTATGAAATATACCAAAATTTAGGTCTTTCATTCGTTCAGTTGTAAACATAAGAAAAATTTTTATTATTTTACATTATAGGTATGTGGTAGGCAACTTAATTTGCATATCTTTTTAGAGGTTTAAAGTGTATATATTTCTTAAAGGTATATTCCCACTTCCATAAATTATTGTGTTCTGCTCATATACGTTTACGCAATACGTCATCGTGACGTAATTCCTTGCGCAAAATCCTTTGTCGCGCAAAAGCGTCCATCCATTTTGGTTACTTCCTGATGAATGTTAAGAGTTGCAGGAAGCATTTTTTGGGTTTTCCCTAAATTTTATGTGAAAGTGCCATTAATTTTATGGTAAGATATCTTTTAACTCGTTATACTAAAAATTAAAACAATTGCTCTTTTCAGGCACTTTCTTTAATTTTTTATTGCAGTTTTATTTTACTTCGATTTACAATTTAAATACATTTTAAATACGCATCTAATTTTACTGTTGCGTACGCTTGCATTTTATAATTGCAAATTTTATTGGAAAATTTCAAAGAATGCATTAAACAGTTTATTCAATTTTTAAGAAGAAAATTTTTAAGAAAATTCCAGTTTGGGTGTGGCCGATAACATATAAGCATTGTTATTGCAATAAATTGCGCAACAATAAACAAGGATTACGTCATCTTAATTTGCAATTCTACATCTTTATTTTTTATACCAGGGATCCTCAAGGAGATTTTGTATATATTGTACAAAGGTATTTATGTAATGATTTTTTAGTATTTTAAGGTTTTTTTTACAATTAGTTTTTAAGAAATATTTTATTTAATTATTTCACATTCACTGTTAATAAACATATCTGTATAATTTTATTTTTTTTTGCATTTTGATCAAATTTTATTGTTAACAAACTCGGTTTAGTTGTTCCGACATTATTAAAAATAACTTGGCGCTCGAGATCATTTTATTATTATTACATTTCATTTTTTATTATTTATGTTAAGTGAAAATAACAAAGCAGATTTAGTGGTAAGGAAGCAAATCGAAAGACTTGAACCTACCCTATTTAATCTACCGACTAGAGTCAAAGGCACTATTTGTGATGAATGGTGTATCTCCTGTTAGTTATAACGATTTGTGTTTTGGAGAACTTATTACTTATATTATTAAATTTATTACACCATTTACACCACATATTTATAACCTGTCGTTTTCAACTCTCGCCGAAGCTCATTTGCTTCTGTCCACAAATACCGGTGAAAGTCTGAAAGTATTATAAAATTAAAAATTGTCTAGTCATTCACCGAAGCATTTGGAACTTTTTAATATACAGTGTTACAATTTTTTTCCTAACATACGGAATGTGTATTATTATTTAATTACATATTATTTTTTTAGTAACTACCCATTCAACTAATTAGCTAATAATCTTGATTGTTATTATTGGAACTGTATTACTAGTATGTTTAAGTGGGGAAGTATTTGTTGGTGTTTCACCAAAAAGTGTAAACGAATGTGTTACAAACGTATTTGAAACGCATAATTACCGTTCATTTGTAACTGGTGATTTGAGCGTCCAATTTCAGAATCTATTAGTGACCTTCATACTTGATCAAAATGACTTATTTAAACACTGTTATATGCCAAATTACAATCTTTACAAATTGTGTGGTATGAGTTTTTGTTGTAAGTTTGACGGACTTTAGAAAAATGTAAAAAAAAACAAATTTTAAAGAAAACTTCAAAAAAGGTTAATTCTGAACGTCATTTATCAATGCTACTATTGAACCGAGTTCATTAGTTTTGAACTTCATTTTGTACAGAATTTAGCGCTCTATGTTTTGGACTCGATTACGTTTTTGGATTAAACGATTTCCCGCTTTACACTAATTAATTTCAAATTCAAACCTAATTTGACTGGCCTATAACGTAATAATGTGACTAATTTTGACTGTATACAGATTTTTATATTTATCTGTGGCATTGCCTAAAGTTATGACATTCAGGTTTTTTACCTTTAAATCAAGTTTTAAACAAACTCCGTTTTAATCTTAAACATTATTGTACTGTGTATTAACACATCGTTTATTTATTTCGTATAGTTTGTGAGTGGCTACAATTAGAACTGAACACTCTCCGACAATTATAAGCACACCAATAGAGAAATTTGCTTTGAAAGGAATGCGCGAAACGCCAGAAAGATAATTTTGTTAACAAAAACTAATCATCAAATTAATCTTATCGAGCAAAGTCAAAAATGTTTATTATGGTTAATTAAGCATTAAGCTTACTACATATTATTTCGCACCAATTCCTAGTTAAGAGCATGTCTAGTAACTCATTTGGATTACGTAAATTCACTTTTTTGTATTGTTGTAAATGTTACGCCACTAGAATATGTTAAAATATTGGTTACCGTTGGCCAACAATAGAGCGATTAGGTGATACTTCAACCCTTTAAGAGTGGTTGATTTTAGATGTTTTTAGAAGTAAAGTTGATGTGTTGAGCTGGAAATTGAAAGATTTAGCTAAAGGGTTTAAAAATATTTTATAATAAACAATAACCGTTATTCGAAATCTGTGCGATAGTAAAAGAAACCTACACAGCGATCTAAATGAAAAGCATTAAATATTGCTAATACTCATGTAAACACGTGCGCGTTTGTAAAAGACATAACACGAATGAAGTGTAACGCATGTCTTAAAATTTTTGGCACAAAATCGAATAAGTATAAAATACGCCAGAATGATAAAATATTAGGCTGACTTTGGAAACAAAAATTCTCTGAAAGTTTGTCTGCAGTTTGACAGTTCGGTTTTAGAGACCAGTTGTGTTAAAATGGCTTACAAATTAGGTCTTCGTAAAAGTATTTATAGTCTAGTTGGGCAAATGCCTAAGCGTGAAATAGTTCGCATATTCGAAAATCAAAATACTTCCCGCAAAACTATTTATAGCGCAATAGCGGATTGCAAACAAGGTATACCATGTATAAATCTCCAAAAAAGTGGTAAACCCAGATCTTTTACCCAAGCCAGAGCAGGCAGGTTAGAAAGAAGGGCAACAAATAGAGTTGGAATGGCGGTCAGGAAATTTACAAGAGATTTACTTTGGAGATTTTATGACTAGGAATGGTGAAGAATATCGAACAAAAAGAAAATATCCAAAGTATACGCCAAATCGTTGGCACGGATACGACAATCCTGACGGGCATTAAGGCGGATACATTTTGCCAACAACAAAGTCATTGTTATTGACGATGAAAAATATTTCACTCTAAGTAACAGAAAACTGCACAGGAAATGTTAAATATAAATAATACGCAACATTGGCTGATAAAATTGTAGTCTAGTGCTCGATTTCCATAACAGGGATATCGAGGCCTTATGTGGGGGGTGTAAGAGGCGAAGTGCTAGATATTGAGCGCTATATTCAGAATTATCTGGTCAAAGTGAATAATTACATTAATGAACAACATGCTGAAGGCAATATAATGTTTTGACCAGACTAACACCATGACATTACGCCAGGGAAACTCAGAACTAGGCAACACTCATAACATACCATTTATAACACGAAACGACAATCCCAGTTACGACGGAAGATTTACATCAAAATTAGAGATATAGATATTACAGCCGCCCAAGACCTTATGCGAGATGCTAGTAGAAAATTGCGTCTTGTTGAAAATCACGGGCCACTTCATTTAATTTTGTTAACTATAAGTCTATTAATTGCGTTTTATAGTTGTAAGTAAATAAAACATATTTGTTTATAAAACAACATATTTTGTCCCAAAACTTGAGACATACGTTATCAACAATTAAGGACCCTGTAAATGTGTGAATTAAAATATTGCATTTGAGTTACAGACATTCAATATGATTGACTAATTAGTGGAAGCATTTTTAAATATTAAATGTATGAGCTTAATAACAGTAAATTGTGGCGAATGGAGAAAATCGTAGGCAATAATAATCTGTATATGGGCCCTTTCTAGTATGTTAACTAGGCTATAAGGACAATCAACTCTAATTACTACCATTTAGTAGGGAATTCTTTATTGCTGCTTTATTATTACGGTCTATGTGTAATTAACAATGAAAGTTTAATTTAGTAACCTAACTTATACTTTCATTTAGGTTTCCGTGGACCTTCCCCAACCGTTATTTTTTAGAGGAGCTATTTTTTTAAATCAAATGGCCAATTTAGATGCTGCAAATCACTATAATAATTACTTTTGTTATTTTTGGATACATAGTTGAAAGTTGGCTTGAGACTAGGTTTCTTTTAAAGAAGACATTACAAAATTTAGCTACTTTTATGAATGATAACACAGATCTTTTATCAGTTATACTGTTTATTCCACTTTTAGTCATTACTTTCTTAATAAATGTGTTTCAAACATTAGTTCATATTATACGGGGGTGAAACAAACAATTCCGTTAAGATTGTTGATATTTTGGACTAGTACTTTAAAAAGTACTTAACGCTTATGTTTACATTCAAAGCAAATTATACAAGGTTTATACCGAAAGTTAACAGTTTTCCGTACCGAGCAAGTGAACATCTTGCAAGACTTTCGTTTAAAGGTAAGTATAATGTTTTTGAAGTCAAATTTCAAATATTTTACGTCTTGCCACGACTTCGCCCATCTCCATAGTACTTAGTTAGCAACACACGCCTCTAACTGGGTTTGATAGTTTAACGTAACCAAGAAACTTAGAATGTCACACTTCTATCAAATGGAGTTAAAACAATTAGCTTTGACCAGATTGTTGCGTGCTGACACAACTACCTAATGAAAATTTAATGTCGCTAAACTAATTATCGTGCGAGCATATATTTTGACATACTCTAGACGTTGCACGCCAAAAAAGAGATTCAACAAAAACTTATTTCTTGTAGCAAGTTAGGTTAAAGCTGCATACACAAGCACGCACCACACACATACGCACACGCACACAGACGCACAAACACACACACGCGCGCGTACGCACACACACATACACACAAACACACACACACACACACACACACACACACACACACACACACACACACACACACACACACACACACAAACACATTCACATACACACACACTCAAACACGCATGCACGCACTCACACGCATGCGCGTGCAATTTTTGATTCCTAATGTGAATTAATTAAAACAATTTTAATTACAATAACGTCCAGGTGACTTATATTACATGTGAGTAACGTAATACAAAGTCCATTCATGCTTGTGTTGTACCCACACTGTTGTTCCTCCATACGTAATTCATGCACATCTTAAATCTTCGTCGTAGTACGAATCAATCTCTATTAATACACGTTGCGATTTTGGTTTGAACCTATTCTCACATACGACACAACTGACATATATTTTATCTGCCTCTAAAATTCGTACTCACAATTGCAAATAAATCTAAAACCTAAAACCCTGAAAATGCGGTAACTAAATTCAGTATATTGTAATAAATCAACAATGGTATCATCTTCGTAGCACAAGGGTTACACAGAGATGTAATTTCTCGTAACAAGAAGTACGTGTATCCCACGATAGCGGATTTCTATTGGAATAGCACAAATTTCCAATGTACATCAAATAATTTATAACGCAACGAAACGTTTACTTTGGTCTATGGTATCTTTGAGTTAATGGAAAAGATTATGTTACAAAGAATAACAAATTCGCTTATAATGCAGGGTTGTTGTAATATTCACTGTGTCCTTTGTTTGGCCTTAACTTTGGACTTTTATTTGTATCGTCACATTTATCTAGTTTATACTGCATTTCTATATTGTGTATAATGTTGAATCAATTTTGAAAGTTTCCAGGTTAGGTTACCGAGTCATTGTTATTTTAAAAAACTAGCATCTTTCATCAACAGATGTAGTATAACGCTCTCACCTTAAATGTTGCACACCTGAAATTAAGAAAATGAAACTCAGTAGTAATACAGGAGTAATTCTAATCCACTTTAACCTAGATATTTTTCAAGGTCAAGTTAATGGAAGGTTATGCGTGGGGGAGCCTGGTTCACTTTGACCTTGACATTTTTAAGGTCAAGAATATGTGTTAAAGCAATTCTTAGAATTTGCTTGAATTGAGTCAAGGTGATGTGCTAATTTTTAGAATCAAAGTTATTACTATTACTAGAAATCCATCCAATTGGCCTGCAAGCGTATTCTTAGAAATAGAATTTTCAAGGTCAAGTTCACTGAAGGTCATGCGACACGATTACTTGACCTTGAGATTTTTAGGGTCAAGGTCATGTGTATGTTAGTGTGGGATTTAAATTTTCAAGGTCACACTGTTCAAGAAATTCTTATAATTTGACCTTCTTGATTGAATGGACTCAAGGTCAATTCTTAAAATCGAATTTATTACAATTCTTAGAAATCAATTTTCAAGGATAAAGTTAATTTCAAGGTTAAATGGTTCTTGGGTGAATTGAGTCAAGCTATTCAAGGACAATTTCATGTAAATCTAAGCTCATGGCAACAATAACAGGTTGTTAGGTTAAAAAGCAGTTCATAATTGAATGGTTCATGTAAAGACTCCATGTATCTGGTTGTCTGCTCTGTCTTTGATTTATTTTGAGTGGTTTTTATGTATCTGGTCAAATCTGATTGATGTACAGGAAGCACATGTTGCAAACCCATATGTATGTATGTGTGTAGTGTGTGTGTGTGTGTGTGTGTGTGTGTGTGTGCGCGTGTGCGCGTGTGCGCGTGTGCGCGTGTGCGCGTGTGCGCGAGTGTGCGTGTGCGCGTGTGCGCGTGTGCGCGTGTGCGCGTGTGCGCGTATGCGCGCGTGCGCGCGTGCGCGCGTGCGTGCGTGCGTGCGTCCGTGCGTGCGTGTGTGCGTGTGTGCGTGTGTGCGTGTGTGCGTGTGTGCGTGTGTGCGTGTGTGCGTGTGTGCGTGTGTGCGTGTGTGCGTGTGCGTGTGTGCGTGTGCGTGTGCGCGTGTGCGCGTGTGCGCGTGTGCGCGTGCGTGTGCGCGTGTGCGCTGTGCGCGTGTGCGCGTGTGGTCGTGTGGCGTGTGGTGTGTGCTGTGTGTGCGTGTGTGCTGTGTGTGCGTGTGTGCGTGTGTGTGCGTGTGTGTGTGTGTGTGGTGTGTGTGCGTGTGTGGTGTGTGCGTGTGTGCGCTGTGTGCGCGTGTGTGCGCGTGTGTGCGTGTGTGCGCTGTGTGTGTGCGCGTGTGTGCGCGTGTGTGCGTGTGTGCGCGTGTGTGCGCGTGTGTGCGCGTGTGTGTGTGTGCGCGTGTGTCGCGTGTGTGCGCGTGTGTGGCTGTGTGTGGTGTGTGTGTGTGTGTGTGTGGTGTGTGTGTTGTGTGTGTGTTGTGTGTGTGTGTGTGTGTGTGTGTGTTGTGTGTGTGTGTGTGTGTGTGTGTGTGTGTGTGTGTGTGTGTGTGTGTGTGTGTGTGTGTGTGTGTGTGTGTGTGTGTGTGTGTGTTGTGTGTGTGTGTGTGTGTGTGTGTGTGTGTGTGTGTGGGCGCGCGCGCGCGCGAGAGAGAGTCTGTGTATGTGTGTGGACCTTGATATATCCAAAAAGTGATAGATGTAGAGATATCATATTACAATCCTTAGAAATCAATTTTTAAGCCCAAATTTAATTGACTTGCAAGGGGCACAATATTACAACCCTTAGAAATCTAAACAGTTCGTGAACATAAAGATTGTCAGGTTGTTGTCTATGTTAAACAGTAGGTCAAGGTTAAATTGCTTTTGTATTGACTAAATTGAGTGAAGCTCTGCAAGATCAAATTTTATTGGTATCATATTCTTAGAAATCTAAACAGCTCATGGAAACAAGGGGAATGACAGTCTGTTGTCTGAGCTGAAAAGTAGGTCAAAGTTAAATGGTTCTTGTATTGACACTATGTAACTGTGTATCTCTGTATCTGTGTGTATCTGTGTAACCATGGAAAGATTTGGCGTACAATTTTTGTCAACAGGACACTGGATCCTGCATGTAGGAGAATAATACGTAGTTGGGTGTTCAAGTTGAAGGTTTTATCTGATTTCATTACCTGTCACTAGCATTCTTGTTTTCAAGTCTTCAACATTATTGACAAGCGTGGAACATATTAAACTGAACGTGATACCCCAAAAAAATCAATTGGATTGATGTCAGGCGACCTGGGTATCCATGGTTGCGGTGTGAATCGACCTATCCAAACGGTATTTTGACTACCGCTTCCCGGAAACGACTATCTGTGTTGGGAAACAGATACCCTTTTTTGAACTGTTTTGTGCCTGAAAAAGTATTCACGTTTTTGAGCTGTTTTGACCTGTTTTTTGGAAGCAGACCCTCGTTTTTACATGTTTTGAGCTCTTTTTGATATGTTTTGAGCTGTTTTCAACTGCTTTGAACTGTTTTGGGAAACTGGTACACGTTTTTAAGCTGTTTTTGAGCTGTTTACTATCGTTTCTCAAAAATGACCTAACACTTCACTACCGCCGTTTTCGTAAGAAGAAATTCCATGGTACTGATGATGACATTTACAGACGTTGAGGATGTTATGAATGCGAAGGATAATATTAATTCACATAACGGTGTATGCTTAATGGGAATATTGTATTATCATCATGCTTATCTGATGTGTAGCATTTACTAAATAAAGAAATATTAAAAGCAACAATTTGTTTTCTTTTGCCTCGATTTAAACTGTCCCGACCACCAAGATCTGTTTCAGAATGACGTAGTTGTTTTCCCCAAGAGTTAGTACCACTATTTCATATACAGATAGCCGTTTCCCAAGAGCTAGATCCACTCCCTCAAATACAGATAGCCCTCCGGAAAAACAGTAATCCGTTTCCGAAATACAGGTAGCCGTTTCCTAAAAACGGGAATCCGTTTCCCAACAGATAGCTATTAACGAAGAAGGTGCTTCATCGACATAGTTCAGATTTATGTCTTGCTTCATGGAGTTCAGATTGAACTTCTAGCGTCATTATTTTTCTGCTTTGCTTCGGACTATTCTTGTATTGACTAAATTATTCGAAATAGCAAAATAAGCGTTCCTAATCTGACTTTGTACATGCTTGGTATTCCTCGGTTCCAACAAGAGAATCAGTTTGTGGAAACATGAAGAATGAAGGGTTTCCCAAAAACGAGGGCTTGTTTCCCGAATACAGATGGCGGTTTCGCAAAAATGGGAGTCTGTTTCCCGAATTCAGGTAGCCGTTCCCCAAAAGCGTGGGTCGGTATCCCAACACAGGTAGCCGTTTCCCAGAATCGGTGGCCGTTTCCCCAGGAAACAATTCAAATAGTTCATTCATCCTAACAGGTCGCTGGATCCTACATGAGAGTGATCAAGCTCAGGGTTTTATCTGATTACCTGCCACCAGCATTCAGACTGAATTAAACTAAGAATGATACCTCAAAAATATCAGGCGACCATGATCTGAATCCGCCTATTAACAGTTAGGATACTACGTATGCGGGTGTTTTCGTACAGCAATAGCTGCATGAAATGGGTGCTCCATCACTCATAGAATTTCCCTACTCTGAGGGGCCACTAGGCTGGTTGAGGTGTTATAATACTCGCTGTGCAGAACCAAAATTTGAGTATTAT
>JARFJB010000139.1:0-221976 GCA_036346205.1 Vesta saturnalis | reverse complement strand
GTGTAAATGGTTGCGTGGTCACCCTGTATACATGTTCGCAATTGAGACTAAAAAATAGAAAAACATCAGATCTGATTGATTTCTTAAATTCGTGTTGATGTCTCAACCAGTCATCTACGCTACAATTATCCATACCGGAAAGTTTTAAACAGAACTACCCCGCTTGTGATACTTCTTTTCAAAGCTAATTTTATTTAAAATGCAATGGTATACCGCACTCTATTGTACCAGTTTGTGATATTTTACTAAATTAAAATCGGTGTTTTAAACCTTCTAGGCGCACGGTCCCCATGACCTCATTTTTCCGTCTTGTGGCGTCGGAGCGTTTCATAATTTCCTGAAAAGACATGAATCGAACATCATATAGGTGTTTTTAACACTAAAAATCATGCCGTGATTGTGAAACTCTTAACAAAAAGCAATTACATGAAAAATAATTTAAAATTTGAAAGAACGTACCTAATAGTGGTACTTTTTGGAAAAAAATGACGAATATCCTTGGCGCACAGCCGCAGAGTTTACTGAAAGCATCGCAATAGTAATATTAGTCATAGATACGTCCCAGACTTAATGCAAAATTCTATTAGCAATATTCATAGGTATGTAGGTAACTATTTAATAATTAAATAAAATAATAATTATTACCATCTGGATTAAAAATTAGCATAAAATCACATTTCTGCAAGCCGTCCATCACGATAAATACAAACTATTGTTCTTCTCGACGTCTCGTTACTTGTATTTTGAATTCTTTCTTATGTCTCTAATACAATTTCTAAGTTTTCTTCCAAGTGTACAACCATTGCAGCAGTGTTATTTAAAATCATCGAAAATTCAAAAGTTGGCTAAGTTAACCTTAGTAATTTTTTTCTGAGTGTTTTGAAAATGGCCGGGAAATTTTCATTTAGCGAACAGGTTAACATGCTGTTAGTGTTAGGTTACTGTCTAGCAAACTGTAGAAGTGTTGAAGAATATCGTAGAAGACTTCCTTACAGTGTGATCCCTCATATAGAAGCATTTTCCAATATTGCAATTTAGGGTGAATTAGTACATATTGGTTCCACACTTCAAATGCCGTTTATTCGCTCACACTATTTGCTTATCAAAATTTTGACCCGCATTCCTGAAAATAAAGTGGCATTGCACACATTATCGTTTCAATAGGGGATTTGCTAATGTTAGTGCCCATTCAAATTTAATTCGTTCAGCTCACAATCTTTATGCAACTTCCATATATTCTTTTACACAATACTGATTCTTTTACTCCGAATTTCGCTGGATTAACAAGTACTCGCAAATTTATGAGTTATACTAGAAGAGACTTTCCTACACAAATACACGTTCGTGCATAGGGAATACGTCATACGTACAATACAAAACTAAATTTACACAATGCGTGAAAATAATCTCACAGTGTGTGCGCGAGTGTATGTATGTGAAAATGTGCTTGTGTGTGTGTGGTGTCTGTGTGTGTGTGTGTGTGTGTGTGTGTGTGTGTGTGTGTGTGTGTGTGTGTGTGTGGGTGTGTGGTGTGTTGTGTAGTGTGTGAGTGTGTAGTGTGAGTGTTGTGGTAAGTGGTGTGTAGTGTGAAGTTTGTGTGAGTGTGTGTGTGTGTGTGTGTGTGTGTGTGTGTGTGTGTGTGTGTGATGTGTGTGAGTGTTGTGAGTGTGTGTAATGTGTGTGAGTGTGTGAGTGTATGATAGTGTGTTAGAGTGTGTGTGTGTGTGCGTGTGCTGTGCGTAGTGGTGTGCGTGTGCGTGTGCGTGTGCGTGAGCGTCTGTGTCTGCGTCTGCGTCTGCGTCTGCGTCTGCGTCTGCGTCTGCGTCTGCGTCTGCGTCTGCGTCTGCGTCTGCGTCTGCGTCTCGTCTGCGTCTGCGTCTGCGTCTGCGTCTGCGTCTGCGTCTGCGTCTGCGTCTGCGTCTGCGTCTGCGTCTGCGTCTGCGTCTGCGTCTGCGCTGCGTCTGCGTCTGCGTCTGCGTCTGCGTCTGCGTCTGCGTCTGCGTCTGCGTCTGCGTCTGCGTCTGCGTCTGCGTCTGCGTCTGCGTCTACGTCTGCGTCTGCGTCTACGTCTGCGTCTTTGCCTGCGTCTGCGTATTCGTGTGCGTCTGCGTCTGCGTCTGCATCTGTCGGTGTCTGTGCCTGTGTGTGTGTGTGTGTGTCTGAATAAAACTTCCGATTTTTAAGTTTTGTTCTTTAAGGGGTGTGCAGTTTATATTAATGAGTTACATATGAAAATCTCACAGGGCCTTCCAACGTACAAAATGGGAATGAAAAGAAATGAAATAATTTTAATAACATTTTTTTAGCATAATTATGCAACCTCTTTTATAAGAGGTTCATTACGAAAATGGGTAAGATTGTAAACGTAAAAACAATAATCGATGTCAAAGAGAGGTTTAAAATTTCATGACAGACAGAGGTTAATGGACATTTAGATGCTAACTCTAATTAAAGGACATGAAATAATTTTAATTTCAATTTTTTTAGGATAACTATCCAACCTCTTTTTTATACGTTCATAACGAAAACAAGCAACAACAATTATTTATGTCAGATAAAACTTCATGTCAGATTGTAAGGTTATTTTGACGCACCGTGTATGTACGGGATTTTGATAACGTATGTAACGTGTTTTGCGTGCAGCTGAAGCGAGTTTGCATAAAAAGATTTTTGGGTATGCGTAATGTAAGTGCTGTAAAGGATACGCCACTGTATTTTTAATGAAGCCTTAGTTATCGTATGTAGGGATATCTGAATGTTATAGAAAGAGTTTCTCGTTGAAAGCGTTAAATTTGGTTGAGAAATAACGGTTTGAGTAAATGTTTATTGATACGACACTGGTAAAACTACTAGTCTTTTGCTACTATGTGTGAAGCAATTTGTATTGAAGGAAGTAGTTGTAGACGTGTGAGTGGGTGGATTGTGATACCATGATGTTTTTTTAACGTACGGTAAGGGATATGTATGCATATTTCTGTTTGAAGAAACTTTTGTAATGTTATGCAATAATGGTAAAGAAATGCAGCGGTCACGAAGTGATAGAATGTGAGGGAGTTTGTTAGATTTTGAGGAATTAAAATCCGCGCAAACGTGAGATATGTATGGAAAGTCGAGATACGCTCTGGTGAATATACTGGATGAATATGGCGAGGATAGATGAGTTCTTCGAGCAGATTTTATAAATTTTCACGTAAAATAAAGATTGCGACGGGTGTTGGATAAGGGTAGCGTGATTGTCCATGTCGGACATTGTGACGCGAGAGTAGACACGCTGTGAAATAGTCAGTTGTGATATGTGAATATTAAGTTTAGCGCGAATTTGTTGTGACGTGTTGGCAATATGGCGAGCAGAAGGTATGTAAGCGAGTGCCCGGATTGAAAGGGAGGGGAAGTTGGCTAGATGGTTAAGGGTTTTGAGTACGGGTTGCGCGCATGATAACCATTACTATGGTTAGGTGTTGGAGTTGCTTTGTGAAAATTATAGTTTAGCAGGGCCTGTTTAGCCGCTGCATTAACCCTTAAGGGGATAAATCGTATAGACATTCACAAATAACTGGTGTAATACATTGTGAGTTGAAGGAAAATATTAGTGGTTTTCTTCAAAAAAATAAAATATGCTTAGGCAGATTATAAGTTAATACTGCGAATATTTTGTTGTTAGTGTTCGATTGTGAGACGCGTGAACCTTAGGTTATTGTAAAGAGGCCTGCAGTAACCATTTATGCTAACGAAATAAAAGTTTGTGAAATTTATTTTAAATATTGGTGATCATCACCCATTTTGGAGGTGTACAATCATTAGCAATACCAAAGTATATATTTATATGGAAATAACCATTACTTTATTGCAATAAACGTTTTGAACGAAAAACGTCACAGTATTAGGTGATATGTTATGAAGCTAAAGAGCCGCTAGACCGCGACGAGAGTGAACAAACCATAGACATTGCATTCGTGAGTACTATTGCCGAGTGCATGGAGCAAATACGGCTACTTTTCGTGTTTGTGTTCAGTGCAGCTAAGAATTTTTAAAAAGATTACCTGAACCAGACCACATGGACTACAATTATAAGACCGTAAAAGGATTTATGAAAGTGATAAGTAAGGACTAGAAATAAGAATTTTATTGAATCAAAACAAGTACGATTATCTTTTAAGTATACATCTTTTTTCTGTTATTGTTGTATTAATTACGGCTCATTCATTAAAAAGGTAATCGCACTTTAATCATTTTGTTGTGTTTAGTTTTAAGAAAGGGGAAATTTTAACCGTACATATTTATGAACCCCACCATTGTTTATAATCTATGTGCATAATTTGTCAATATACATCCTCTGTTTATTTTAATTTGTCGTTTAATTGTGTTATTCGTGTGCCTAACTGGTTACACCTTCTGATAAGCGAATCTAGTCTTTGCATATTTTCGAATTTAAGGATCGATTGGAAATTGTGTAATGAGCCAGATCGATCACAAAATTTCATTTTAGCTTTGAAATATTAAAGAATAACACTACTAACAAAGTACTTATTTTATTTTTTCTTTCACTATTCGGCCTACATCACTATTTTGAAGTGTTAAAGTTTAAGCATATTACTGAATGTCTAACTACGATTTTAAAGATAAAGTATTAGTAGAGTATAACAATTTTATTGATGATAAAAGCACTAATCATTCTAACGTTGAATTATTCAGCAATTAAAGAATAGTTTTTCCTTTAGATAACAATTCATTGTTAAACCGATGTCGTTTATTTTGTTTAGAATTTTCTAAATTGGGAACATTTATTTAATTCAAAGTTTTATAACAGTTAGAAATATATATATATATATATATATATATATATATATATACAAGTGACATTTTAAAAACTACATAAGTTAACGTTTTATTTTTATGAATTGGAGTATCTATTTATACAGGGTGTGTTCAGTGAGCTATAACAACCCGTGTATCAATAAATTTTCTGAAGTTTTGAGTTGATTTGTTTGGGAGTGTGTTTGACTTTGAGGAGTTAGTGTATGAATTTACTCAGTAGGCTGCAATCCTGTCTTCCACAGTCAGATAGGGTTAATCTACCATCTCGCCTAAGACGATTTATTCTAGCAAAATTTTGGTGACGCCAAGAGGCATATTTCCCGGACTGAGCTGTATAAGTTGTGAATGTATGGTAAGTGGAAGGTGTTTGGGCTTGTTATTCAATCATTTTACTCCTTATCTCGACCCCGACCATTTCCACTGTAGCTGGCTTGGCAACCCGCTTACTAATGTAAGCATACGCGACGCCTAGTACGGATTTGACGTGTAACTAAGAAGACAGATATTAATGGACATAAATACATATTAACGTAAACAAATCCAAAGCCACCTGCTTCTACAGAAGTATAGATAATACAGCTTCAGCATTTTTAATCATATTTATTTAATTTTTACATTTACTTCGCTTTACGTTAAAATACTTTGTAAAGAAAATTTATGTAAAATTAAATTTTCTCTAAAAATACGTCTACAATTTTTCTTAAAAAAATAATCGTTATTCAGATAATGAAAAAATTTTAAACACTTAAATTCTACTTTAGGAACTTTTTTCCGCAAAATTACGCGTCACATCAAAAAATTTTATAGAACATAATTAATCGATACCTTTAAGGTCTGTATCTCGACATTCTTATATCTTTGAAATAAGTAGCTGTTTTAAAAATATTTGATAAAAACAAAAGCTACCGATAATAAACCAGAACTTTCCGCCGATGAATTTCTCCCAAAGTCTAATCAGCTCTAAGCCAAAGTGAAAAAAACTTAAATACAAAATATAAGTGCGTAGGGATTTTCGTTATGGAGTTATCGTACATCAACACGCACGTACGCATGCACGCACGCTCACGCATGCGCACACGAATCGCAAACGCAAACGCACGTGTATACGCACACGCACACGCACACGCACACGCACACGCACAAGCACTTGCGCACGCACACGGGCACGCACACGCACACGCGCACGCACACGGACACGCACACGCACACCCACACGCACTCGCACACGCACACGCACACGCACACGCACACGCACGAACGCATGCATGTAGGTTGTAAGGAAAAAATTATTAATTATTAATTAAATACATAAATAAAAGGTTTACCTCGAATAGGATTTGAACCTATGATATACAGTTTGCTAGAGTACCACTGTAACCAACTAACCTACCAGTTCTACATACTTAAAAAAAAAATTTACATCGATCGGGGCTTGTATCTAGATTGCTCAGTTGGTTAGAGCGGTACTGTAGCAAAGTACATGTCGTAGGTTCTAATGCTACCTGAGGTAAACTTTTTATTTTATTATATAATTAATATATATATATATATATATATATATATATATATATATATATATATATATATATTAATATAACAAATTTATATTTATATTCATTTTACCTTCACTTCATTCTAACTTAAAAACTTTATCCGACACATCTATGTATCTTTTTGGATAAATTCTGTCAAAAGCCCTTATTTAAGAAAATTTTACTAAACTGTGTTTGGCAACACCTTGTTCTTCATTTTTCAGTTAGAATAATCATAAACTTAAATTTTAAATTTTCAATTAATTAATCATATTCTTATTTTGAGGTTCTTCAAATGGTTTAGTCAACATCAAGTGTCTAATTTTTCATGATTAGGTTCTTTTTATTTTGATTCTTTTAGAATTTAGTTTTGTATTTTAATAGAGCCGACTAAAGCTGTAACTTTCATTTTTTGTAAACACAAAGTCACGAAAAACGTTAATTTCATTTGAAATCGGATTTAAAATTTTATTTTGGGTAAACATCGCGAAAACCCAGAAAAATGGAAATACTTTCCGGTAACTGAAAAATTCGGAAAATCCCGAAAACAAGGTAATTCGAAAATTTTGCACATGGTATCTATTGATCTCCTTCCGAAACGTTAATTATTTTTCCATTCTTGTAACATACCGTAGAAGGTATTGTAATCTATTTTAAGACAACCCTAACATGACTTAAAAATATTATGTTATAATTGTTTAAAAAAATCTTTTAAATGCCCTCCTTTAAACCAAAATTTTGAAATTTAATATTGATTCTTATCATTAATCATTTTGAGTTGAAAATTTAACGAATTTGAATTTAAATGTTTACATGGTCTTTCTTCGGGTATTAATTTTCGGAATTAGGTTTTGAATTTTCGCCATCAATTACACATCTAAAATAAGTGTCTAAATTTGACATTTATTCATTACCAAAATATTTGATTCATAGAATTAAAATAGAATTCCGGACACTCTATGAACTTTTAAAAGCACTTAAATTTTGGGAAATAGAAATAAAACTGAATCGAGATAATCAATTTTTCAGAAATATTGAATTATTTGAACTACTTGCACAATTAAGGTAAGCCGATTAAATTTGACTACCAAAGATACAAGTGCCGAATGGGACCTGCTTTGAAATGCCGTTAATTTCAAAAGTCGGTATTCGAATAAATAAAATTTTCATGCTAGTGCTGTAAGGAATTTGGGTTTATTTAGAATCGTTATCGTGAATACACGTTAATCTGTACAATGAAATTTCCGCACTGATGGATTGGACAAAACATCTGTATAGCCTGAGCCAGATTTCAACGCCCGAATTACCTTTTACAAGATTTGGAGGTAATTAACCTGGCCAGGTACATTTTTAGGCATTAGATTACAAGTTCAATTTCGCAATAGCAACAGAAGTAAACACTTAAATCAAATCAAATTCACGGCGAAGCCGAAAAATTACAACCCTATACGTTATAATTAATACCATTAAATAAAGTTCAATTTCCTCATAGGCAAAACAAATTCAAATTTGCAGGCGAATTGATAAGTTGTAATCCCTACATCTCCTACAGTTGCTACCTTATTAAATACAAATTCTATTCCACATACCGAGGGACTTAAATAAATCAAATTTTCCGCAATGCTCCAAGGGAGAGCCGAGCAAGTTGCAGCCCTACACCTGTCTAAATTATTACTATTATATAATACGTAATTCAAAATTTTGCATGGTACCAATGTATCTATTGAATCTACGAACAGTTCCGATAACTGACAATTGCTAATCTCGATATCTAGTTATCCCTTACCTGTCTTTAAACAATAACTCTGTTATGTCGGGAAGTTGTATCTGTTGGTACTGAAACACCTTCGCCAAGCACCTTCAGAAAAGTATTAGTTTATAAAATTTGTCGTTTTTAAAAACAACGTGTATGCTTTAATGCCCAGATCTCTTATTAAGAACTCAAATTTAAATTTAATACTTTATTAACCGTTTATTAAATCATTTATTTCTGACCTTATTGGAAAAATTTAACGAATTTAATTTAGAATGTTTGAACAGAGGCTGAGTTTGCTTAATTTGTATAACCTTTTTCAGAGTTTTCGAATTTTATGCTTAAGTATTGAACTTGTTCATGCGTATTTCGAGACATAAATCTACAGCTCTAAAAAGAATGTAAAAGACATTTTCGACTATAACTTCGCTTATTAAAATTTTGGGTATATAGAATAAAATGAATTACTAGCAGCACATACGTGGAGTAACTTTCGTAAAAGCACTTAAGATTTATGCGGAAACACATAGCTTTGAATGACAGAACCTAATCGAGTATTTGCAAGGTGGAAATTACTAATTATTCAGAGTAATAATTGCATATCTTTAATAACTTCAAATGCGCACACATAAAGGTTGTAAATCCACCATTAATTTGTAGACTACCAAGATACAAGTCCGAATGGGACGTATTATAGAAAAATGTATCCGGTCTACATTTGCAAAATGTCGGGTATTCTTGTTAATAAATATATATTACTTCAGTGGCAAGGATATTAAGGTAAAGTTTGGCTGGTTGTATTTCTTATGAAGATCCTAGATTATGGTTGAAATTACCTGCTTTTAATTCTTGAACCAATTAAGGAATTATTCGTCACATGGTTGGCAAAAGTCATTGACTGTTGAATGTCCTTAACTCCAAATTTAACATAGCGAGAATTACCTGGTTACCACAGAATTTGTGGAGGTAATTGAAACATTGCTACTTAAGACTTTTTGGACCCTGATCTAGAATAAATATCAAAGTCTGCATATAAGCATATCAGAATGTAAACCTTGAAATATAAATTCAAATTCACCATAGGTGTTTAAAGCGAAAGCTAAGTTACAAATGCCCATACCTGTCTTATAATCAGATTTTAGCGCCTAATTTAGAATAAAGTTACAAATTTCCTCAGTAGATGCCAAAACAATTAATTTTGAAAGGGAAGTCATCCCTAGACTAAGTAATCCCACTTCTTACAATTAGATTATGCCGCTTATTACAATACATTTATAATCAGCCATAACCTGCAGACCATTTAATGCAAATTAATTTTCGCAATGTGAAAGGGCAACTGAACATTGCAGCCCTACACTGTTTAAGTTAGCTTACCTTCATATTATAATACAAATTCAAATTTTCCCAAGGTACCACGACATTAAACGGAGCCAGAACAGGTTCCGAAACGACAAGGGCGACACCGAAACAGGTTGCAAGCCCTATACACTGTCTTATTAATACATCTTTATGTTCGGTAAACCTTGAGGGCACATATTAACAGTTCTTCAGGAAAGCATCGTTAAAAGTTTTAAAGCAACTAATCATGTAAGTTACGCTTATTTATATACAATTTGAAGTTCAATTTCAGATGCGCGTTATCCAAATTTAAAGAATTGACTAGAAGCCTGTAAAGTCCGTACTTCTTAAAGATGGCATTCAGCCCTTATTGGAATAAATTCATTTAAAGGACTACTGTTCTATAAGATGCCTGATAATAATTTGCAAAACCACTCTAATAAAGGTAATCAGCTAAATAAACTTGATGCTTAAACAACATCTGTTTAATTATGAAAACACCTTTTCTCGTATACATCCGTCTTATCTATATAATGCGTCTTGCGTTATTAGAAAACAATGTTTATATCAGAATTGGCGTAATCTCGGAAATTTAGGAACTTCACTTTATTAGAGACCTATGTAGTTTAGTCAAGGCCAATGGGTCGAAATCTAGCTAACTTTAAAACAATCCCGAGGTATCTAGGTAAAAAATACGTCAATAAGAGGGGTCTTGAACTATCCACAAGGTAATTTTAAAGATAAGTTAAGCGATCATGAGTATTATAAAGAGACCGGGTATAGCTGTATTTCTGTAATAGTTATTTACTGCTACAATTGTACAACGGAAAGTCTATGCTGGTAAGTTCCTAATGAAGATCCAGAGGAAATTAAATTTACGCTCTTTTAATTTTAATAGATACCATCCCAAAAGTATTAAACGGCAAAATTCTTCACTATGATTTAAGCATATTGAGATGGATACGAGATTTGAGGTGTTTCGAGATTTACTGCACTTTTCCCCTGATACTATATAAGCTAGAATCTGGTATGCATAAGCTTATATGCCTATGAATATAGTTTTACGTCTTTTAAAGAAATTGGCATCCCAATCAATAAATCAATTTTACGTAATTTAATATAGTTACTAGAAGAATGCGAATTACATTTTAAAAAGTTTATCTCCTAATACTAGAGCAACTTCTTTGATACTAAAAGAGTCTGATAAATACAGCTTAACCTTTAATAATTTACTTTTTTATGAAAATGACACATAATATAAACGCCGACTTCAATATTTACGTTTATTTAATAACTATAAAGGAGATGCAGTTAAACGTTAAAAGCCCATAATCATATGAATAATCATTTATACGTATTATACAATGAATTTATTTTCTTAAACCTTGACAATAATTTAACTTCTTCGAGGCTGCAAATGGTTTAAAGCTTTTGTAAGCAACTAATTCTGTGACTGTAAACGGCTATTGATGACGTATAATTTTGAAATGCATTTCATGCTTACAAAGTATTAAAGAATTTTTGATGTAAGCTTAAATTAGCTTTAAAGTTATCATAGTATAATCGTTTAAACTATGTAATTTGTACCTTGTTAAAAATTAAAACTAATTTATTAATCTATAATATAAAGAATTAAATAACATCTTTGTTATGAAAACCGTATCTTTAAATGTTATCTATTAATTTCCGTTATTAGAATCATTTTATCGGCTAGTCCGCGATAGTTTTTTATTAAATTTTATCAGGAATCACGGGTACCTAGACTATTAAAACCAAATCCGAGGTCGATCTCAAGTAAAATACTCCTAATGGCGGTCTTGGAATTCCCAAGGTCAAATAAAGGTTAAGCGGTTCTATTTAAAAAGACCGATATTGTATTTAGTTTATTTAGCACTTTGCCGACGAGAATCCATATCTAACTAAATAAAGCTCAAGGAAATATAAACTTTTACGCTCTTATTAGAATCCGTATTAAACGGCATTTTAATGCGATTTGAAGCTATTTGGTGGAAACGAGACTTTGTATTTGAGTTGTCTGCATCCCAAATTCAAGCTAGATTGGTCACAAGAAAAGCAACAATAGAGAAATTGGCTAATCAATGAAATAAATTCATATAAAATTCGAGTTGGAGGAGAAGATCTAAGAAAACGTTGTATCTCCTATCAGAGCAACTTCTGTAGATATTTCAGAAGAGTCTGAAGAAGACAGCTTTTTAAATTTCCTTCTTTATTAGTGAAAAGTGCCAAATATGAAACGTGCAGAGGAAACGATCTCGTTATTTTAAACTAATCAGAGAGCGTTCTAAAAATTTCTTATGAATCAGATTTTAAGATTTAAATGAATTATTTCTTATATACAATACAACTCTTCCTTCGAGTGCTGCAATGGAAAGACTTTTCAGTGCAGCTATTCTGTGCTGGCTGGTAAATCGGCATTGATCTGAGCGCTCATAATTTCGAAATGCAGTTACTGTTAAAAGTAAACAAGTTTTTTGTGATGTAGTTAATTTAGTTTAAAGTAACATAGTTTACGTTAATAACATAATGTAACATTTACTTGTTAAAAGGATTAAACTATTTGATTAACCATATGTAATTTTACACTTGCTGTGTGACGAAGAGTATTTGTTAAAAGTATCGTGATAGTTTGCAATATGGAGTATCGCTGTCGCGATAGTTTTTTTTAAAGTATCGGTATCACTATCGCGTGACTTTTAAGTATTGTTCCGAGCCTGCAATAAACTGCTCTAAATCTGAATTACTTAAATTTTCTTTTAGAAAGTATTTTTGTAACGTTTCATTAAAAAATTTGCCGACGAAGAACGCAATATGCTCGACTTAAATTGCCTATCATATATACTATATATATATATTATATATATTATATTATTAAACAAAAATCGAAACCACTTTTTCAAAAATGCAGACGGCTATGGGACAGCTTCAGACACAATGGAAAATGACAACCTCATATAACATTTATTAAAAAATTATATACAATACTCAAAATTATAATAATGATTCTTAATGTTCAAACCCCTATAATCAATGTCTAACGCATATTTTCAATGAAACTGAAAAGCCAAATATGAATTCTGTCGCTTTGTACCTCTAGAAGGAGTTGTCAGAGGGCTACGATATCTGATAATGAAAAACTAGGATGTCTGGTACAGTAGGGAAAAACTTCTAATTAATTTAGATGACATTCTCAAAAATGAAATCTCTACATGTCCATCATCACATTTATCAATAATTCTCCCAACATAGTAAAGTTCCGTTTGTTTCAGTCCAACTTAATCATTGCACAAAATCTTCAATTTTCATTTGGTAGTTTTCTTTATTTTATTGTTCTCTTTTTCAAATAAGAGTCAGGCTGTTGAAAGGGCATAGAACAAGCTATGCCCTATCGTTTTGACAGCTTGATGTTGAAGGAGCTCTATTTGTTGCTGAAAGACCTTTGATTGCAACTTGGGGAATGAGGGTGTGTTCCGCAGATTCTAAAGTTAGTGGACTTGTGGCTTGTCATATTAGAGGTACGCCAGCAAGAGTTTCATCTGGAGGAGTAGGTCTCACTAACAAAATCTGGGAGCTAGCATCTTCGCTGACAATGTGCCTGTCAAATACAAATATTTCTGTTTTTAATGTCTTGTCAACATGGAAGCACGTATTCCAACACATGAGGTCTCGTGATAGATTCAAAAGAGTTGACCTGGGTTAGCCATTATGAATAAATTCTGGATTAAATAGTTGAATGTTTCATCAATCCCACATCCAGTGGTCTGCATCATGTGGGATCACTGTTAGAATGTGCACGCCATTAGCTCTTGGTAGTTCAATAGCCTATCGATAAGTTCTCATGGTTGCCTACCAATGGAAGCATTCTCCGTTTTCAGAACACCCTTGAACATTTTATTGGTCATCCAACCTGACTGATGAGCCAACCAAGGTTCCGTTTGTTGCTCCATTGTTCATTTGGCTCTTAAAAAACTCTGGAAATTCCAAACCAGCTGCATTTATAAATAAACTGATGTAACTAGAGTTCCTCTCTGATTACTAACTATAGAGTTGCTACTTATTTTGTGCCTTTTGAGCAATCACATGAGAATGTTGTTGGCATTATCGTGTCTTCGTTTCATCCATATTTCAAATCGTCATGGATAACAAAGTTCTGGTATCTTTCGAATTATCTTTTGTAACTATAAAAAAACATTCACATTATGTTTGTCAAATAAATCAGCCAATACTGTAGTTCAACAGCACGAGAGATAAATTTGGGTGACTTTTCATAAACTTGCACGATTCAGCCCTTTTCTGCCATTCTTGGTACTTTCGGTTTTCAGGACAGTCAATATTGTCCATTCTGGCCTACCCATAGCTAGCTTTCAGGTTAACTAAAACAATTTTGAATTATAATATGCTCAAGGTCGTTTTCCTGTTTGTCAGTAAGAACTTATCTAATATTGTTCTAATTTCTTTTCATGTTTCCTATCTGTTAACTTATTAACGTACATACCAATATTTGAAATTTTAGTCCAAATATTTCAGCAGCATTCTATCGATTGTCCTTCGATTATGACCTTTACACAGTCTTTCATAGTTCAGGTCGAAATTTCCTTTTGTTTTCCTATTTTTACCATCTTCACAAATCTGTAACAAAGAGATACTTGTTTTAGACAACTTTGACGAATGCTATTTCAAGAATCTGTTATTTTTCCACTAAATGTGAAAATTTAGCCTAATAGCGCCGTCAATAGACTAATTTGATTACTATAGGTTTTACAGCAATTAATGACATTAAAACTGGTTGCAATGTTAATTATCCTAAGTCTTATCTTCTAAATAACCCATCTTACCTGTAATCCAAAAATTTACTTTCAACCACGCGAACACACTTCACATTAGGACAGGAAATCTTTATCACAATGTTCTGAACTACGGTAGAGCTGAGAATGGAATGATTGATGTCACTGTTGCCAACTCAAGTCCTTTAATTTCCCACAGTATTAATGTCTGAAGCTATCCCTCTGTCAGAAGGACTTTCCCATACAAAAACCATTAATACAGTTAACATTTTTTCGTATCTACTTGCAAGAATAACCCCAGGGTAACTGATAGACCTATATAAGATGAGACCACTAATGGTCAACCATACGTAACAGGGTCAATGGTGAGCCTTAACAAATATCTGGTAACCTCTGATATTCATTCCAACACCAAGGTAAAGGGAATGAGTTGTCCCTCTGTCTGACAAATTTTGAATACATATAAATGCTAGAAACGCCGGCTGATGAGAGATGATTAATGGATCCACTAGGTTCATACTTTACTAAAGGGTGTTACATCAGTAATCGACCAACCGAGAGTGCCATTGGTAAAATTGTGAAGAAATTCTAAAAGCCGGCCTGTGGGAGATATAGAGTGGCGAGCTTACGAAAATGCAGAGAATCAAACCCTAACACTTATTCGACACTGTGTGGTATGCTTTTTGCGCTAGAGGAATTACTGGACCATTTCTCTTTGAAAATGATGCTCGGAATTCGGTCACAGGGAGAGGCGAACGCTACCGCGCAATGTTAAACAACTTTATGTGGCCAATATTGGATGATTATGACATCGACGACATGTGGTTTCAACAAGAGGGCGCCACATGCTACACAGCCTACGCTATAATAGCTCTACTGCATGAGAAGTTTTCCGGGGCATAATCTCCGAAACGGCGAAGTCAATTGGCCACCGAGATCTGACGATTTGACACCGTTAGACTCCTTTCTTTGGGGCCATCAGAAGAGTAAAGTCTATGCCAACAAGCCATCCACCATCCACCATCCAGCAACTCAAAGACGAGATTTCATAGCACATTGATGAGATTCACGAGTAATTATGACGAGATGTTACAAAAAAATTCGATAAGTGGATCAGCGTGTATCGCCGGAGCCGTGGCGAACATTTGGCGGACATTATCTTTTACACTTAATTGTAATGGATCAAATAACATGTTTCATTAAATAAATCTTCTATTTTGTACTCCACTGATTTTTAATTGACGTTTAACATCGATCCGTCTTATTGTAACACCCTGTAGATAGTATTCTTATTACTGTCTTAGTCGAAACATAGTGAGGTTACGCGAGTGCAACAGGCCCACCAAGGTAGCCTACGTGCTCGGGTGGTCCTCGAAAGAGTGCCACCTATCACTAACAAACATCCAATATTCATCCATTACACCTTATAAAGCAAAACATGTAAATGAAGTGTGTTGGAAGAAGGTATCTAAAATAGTGCTTTTTCAAAAAATAAAAGCTAAAAAGGTAAAAATATAACTCTTTTTATTTTTTGTACTTTAATTATACTAGTATTAGTCTACCATTTGACAATGTTTAGGAATGTTAAGAAAATCCTAAATAATAATTTTTGAGGTACAGGGATTCGAAATATTAAATATATAATTTTAAGTTTAGTGACCTTACTAACAATATTACCTAAAGGAGTAGTTGCGCTCTAAAAATAATTTTACAGTTTAGATTGAAACACATTAGTGTATTTCACGAAATCACTTCCTTTTTTAATTTTATTTTATCACTTAAGTGGCTAAAATCACCACAAAAATAACATTTTCATATGATTTTTGTTTTGTCTCACCTTGTGTAATATTACCGAATTTTTAAAACAGTAACTTTTCATGAAAAAGAAAACAAGTTTAAAATCTAAAATTCAGTTTGATTGCAGTTTGTAATATTTCATTCCATCGCATGCTTTTATTTAAATTATCAAAAAATCATATTTTCTAAACTTAGACCACCCTGTATAGTAGTGGGACGCTACCAAATTAAAAAGACCAATCTTTTTAAAAACTACTTAAATAATAGTATAACATATGCATATTTAAATTTTTTAAAAAATCATGTGGCAACCCAAAAATACGTTATTGGGCAAAAATCGATGGTATGACCCTAAAGGTCAAAACATATTAGACAGCGTTAATAACAGTAGAATTTGTTCAGTTTAGTATTTTTTTCAGTTTTTGTCAGCTCAAAATACTATTGAGTTAATTAAAAATTATCTATTTTAAACACAGAGCTGCGTTTACTTAAAAAAGATGGCATTTAGGTGTAGTGAGTCATAAATAGAAACGACAGAATATGGTTAAAGAAGTTGTAATATGTAGGACCTAACAGAATACAAGAAGTTATAATTAATGTCCAAAAGATCTGAAAATTTTTGATCAATCATGTTGCAATATATTAATCTGCTACTACATTTGAAGGTCAGTAAAAATGTTACATGCGCACTGTATACGTATTCTTCCTTTTTTTAATAATAAAGCTTTCATTCGGCGAGGTCGTATTAAATAGGTGCAATCTTATCTACGAAAAGAAAGAAAACACAAAATGTGGCTCTATTTACCTTTCAAAAAAACGCAATTCAGCTTTAATTGAAACGGGATTGGAGTCACTTATAAATAACTAAAGTAATAAAACACATTGGCAGAATATCGTAGTGTGGTAATCCAATCTATTGATCCCATTTATATAACTTGGGTTTTTTAATGGTGTATTTCAAATTATACAATCTAAACGTTTGAAAACACTTACAGTTATCTTCGTCAGTAGTAATATCTGTTAAGATTGTTAAAGATACTACTACAGATGAAGATAACTGTAAGTGTTATCGAACGTTTAATTTGTATAATTTTAAATGTACCGTTAAAGAACCCAAAAAGGTAAGTAATTTATTCTATTTATTTATTCTCAGAACACAATACACTACCCTTACTGCCCTCTTACAATTAACTTATCTATGCATAACACTAAAGACACTATTCAATCATCGTCCTCCGACTGCTGGCTCACCCGGGTCCGATCAGCTGGTCCCCACATCCCTCCGTTTTTCACGAGTAACAAATATCTGGTAACCTCTAATATAACACCTACCAACACCAAAATAAAGGGAATGAGTTGTCTCTCCACATCTGACAAATTCTTGAATACCTTTGTAAAGGTGGCGTCAATATTAATGGAATCCACTACGTTCATACTTCACTAAATAGTATTTTTATTACTATCTTAGTCGAACACAGTGAGGTATGTGGGCGCAACAGGCCCGGTAAGGTGGCGTACGTGCTCGTAGATTAAGGCTATTTTGGCAGGGTTAAGGCGGGGTTAAGACTACAGCTCCATTAAGGCGCGGCTGGGCGACATCAATTTCTTCTATCTGGTTGTGCGATCGACCTCCTCTTCCGCTTCCGATTGGTCCTTAGCCCAGTTACTCAGAAACTGTGCTCTGATTGGAGGGCTAAGTCTGTATTGTGATTGGTTATGGTGGGAAATTTGAATTTGTATTCTAATAAGCGGGCATTTTTTAATAACGATTCATAATTAAATTGCTGGGCGCAGTGTAATGTGGTGGGAAGGAGAGGGTTAGGTCAAAGTCCAATTATTTTTATTACAAGTCAATCAAATTCTGCAGCAATTTTGTTTTTAATTATGAGTCATAATCGAAACCAATCATTATTTTAATTATGAGGCGTAATGAAGTTGCATCATCATAACCCTTTTCATTATCAGTTATAATCAAGACCGTCGGCAATTTTGTTTGGGAAGTTTGAATTCTATTCTAATAGGGGAGCCTTAATGCTAACTTGTAAGACAGTTGTAGGTTGAGAAATTTGTTCGGGGCTTCGGGGCTTCGTCCCCTTGTTCAAAAATTTTAATTAGTGGGTGGCGCCATCTAGTAGTGTATGGACTAAAGATTGTTTTCTGTAATAGAAGTGACTCTACAGCGGTATATTAAAACTACATACAGATCACAGTAATGGTTATGAAGGTAGATTTAAAATAAGAGGTCCTAGCTTCAACTAGGAATATGTATAAGACGTCTACACCACCTTTCGGGCTTAGTCCACTGTTACGCACAACTTATCATGGTTTAAATTATAGGTCATAATTAAATTTATAAATAAAAAGATAAAGGGTTTTAATGATTTATTATAAGTAATACTATTTTGGGATTTAAAACTCATGAATGTTTCCTTTAACAG
Organism: Vesta saturnalis; assembly: GCA_036346205.1. Taxonomy (NCBI): domain Eukaryota; kingdom Metazoa; phylum Arthropoda; class Insecta; order Coleoptera; family Lampyridae; genus Vesta; species Vesta saturnalis. The sequence continues at coordinate 203,501 of JARFJB010000139.1, read as the reverse complement.
GGGCTGGCGTTATTGAAAATGGAAAAATTATAATTAAAATACTTTACACACAAGATCTGCCCTAATGGAAACAGCTGGTCAAAAGGGCCTTAGATTTACAAGCAAACCTGAACGGCCTAAGTCGTTATTACTCTGCTTTTAACTATGAGTCTTAATTAAATTTTGACACCCATTTTGTTTTGGCGGAAATTTGAAATCACACCTTGTTGTCAAGAGAATTCAAGCAAATCAGTCGATCTGCCAATAAAACCACCCGAAGCATACCAAACCAAATCAATCAACCTCGATCGAATCAAACAAATAAATTAAGCAAATCAATCTTAAGCATAGCATTCCGATCAAATCAAATCAATCACAATCAAAAATCAAGGCAATAAACCAAATCAGGCAAATGAATCAAACTCAATCAAATCAAACAAGAAGCTGTGCTAACAATTCTTCATAACCTTCAAGTAACGATTGTCCCACTGTATATACCTAACTCCTATGAGCGACCGGTTATTTGTAGATAAGACTGACCGACACTCTGAGCTGGTACTCTCCCTAAACGTGAGGGCACCGACATGGAAAAGAGCCGATCATCCGTAAATCAGCCTCAATCAATCAGATCAGAACCTTCAACTTTCCAAAAATCAGTTTAAATTCAAAAATACTGGTCTGGCTTAACTTACAGCTTGCTAAAACTAATCACAATTCAAAAATACATGAGATATCCTTTGTCATTATAGTCAATATACGAGCATCGAATTAGCATGTAACACTGTTGCTGGTTTTTGCACACAGGGTTAAAAATAAGCTTTACAGTTAAATTAGTTAAAATGCCTATACAATAACAGATATATAGGGTGGCCCAATAGTACGTGGGTGGAACATTATGGGGTTATTAACGAATATTTCTAAAGCTTGTTGATGGAATGTGGGGGTTATCCTCAAGGCTACAAACCTAAAATATTTTCACTTGAATCGCAAAGTTTATACAGGGCGATTTATTCAAAGTTGCGTTTTTTAATTAAACCTCCTGTATATTATTGCATGTTTGGATCCCTTGGTCTATTCTAGTGCGACTTTATGTATCACACATAGTGCGTAAAACGAATCGTTTAGCCGCAATTCGTCATTTTACAAAAATGAAAAAACTAAATATCGCTGTGATCACAAAACTTAGAAGGCCATGGCTAAGATGTTACTAGAAATGAAATGTACTAGCGTAAACCGAATGGTCAAATTCGAATTCTTCTTCTGTTTAGAGAAATTACTTGGTCAATTTGGAAAATTTCAATCAATCGTAACTTGATTTTATCAAATGGAACGGCCATTTTTTTTTATTTTTGCATATAATTCAGAATTTTTTACCCTCCTAACGAAATTAGTCGGTATTTATCTTTGGTAGATTTTTTTTAATTTCACAATTTCTGATTAATTTGCGGTATTTTTCAATTTTTACTTTGTATTATCTAGTAACCCGTGGAAAATAAACAATAAACTATTCTCATTATAAAAAAGGCCCTACATTTATAAACAAGGTTGAACGCACTATTTCGTTTTTGAAAACGGACAAATTCCTGGGGACAAATAAACAAGCTCACTTTCACTTCCAATTTTTATAATACACATGTGACTTGAATTTAATACCGACTTCATTTCGTAAGATAACTATACAACTATGTGACTTATTTTAGCCAATGCTTATCATTATCACTAGACCATCATAACAATAATAATATCACTCAAATTCGTAAATACCTTTGACAAAAAGACCTTAGATTTATAAACAAGCTTGAATGCGGTATTAATTTTTGAAAAAGGGCAATCGCTCAGGGGTGAAACACCGATTTCGCTTCGTAAGTCAACTACAGGACGTTGTGTTCTGTTTTACACAACGCTTATCATTATCACTACACAGCCATAATAATAATAATGATATCACGCAAATTTGGAAATATCTCTGGTAAAAAGTGCCCTAGTTCTATAAACAATCTTGAATGCACTATTCCGTTTTGAAAAAGTCCAAACACTCCATGGCAAATAAACAAGGTGACTTTCATTTACAATTTGGATAATACGCAAACGTTTTTAAACTAACATCGATTTCATTTCGTATGGCAGCCATAGGCCGCTGTTTTATTTTAGTCACGTTCATCATTATCATTAGAAAACCATAATAACAATAATATCCCAGAAATTAACGTGTACACTATAGTTGAGTTTTGCACACAGTGATCAGAAAATACGTTTTACAGTTAAATTGGTAAAAATTCCTATACAACAGCAAATATAACTAAACTTGAATCAGGCCCCTAGCAATTAAATAAAGTAAATAAAATTAGGGGTAAGGGTTAAAATAAAAAACGAACACTTACAAGGATTTCTGTCGATAAGCGTATTGTAAGAACACCTTGGCATGGTAAACAGCCGCTCACATACACTTTAGGCGTCTTGCGTATAAGTACTTAGAGACCTCCAACCATTATTAACATAATTTATTTATTTTCTAATTTCAACAGTTATGTAACCGCAATAACAACTCTTTACTATTATATTTTAGTATAAATGTGTGAGCGTGAAAGCGTTTGTGCTTAGCTCTACAAATAATTTAGAAATCATACTATTTCCGAAGTAAGAAAATTAAAATTTAGTAATAGTAATAGTAATAGTAACTTGCCGATTGGTGTTGCTAAAATCAGTATTTCATTTATAATCAAGGAAAAGCTTCAATCTACCGAAATTTGTCATAAATACCAGTACTGTAAAAATTTAATAGCTATAAAGCGTTATCAATTATTGCATACCAAACGTGATATAAAATTTGTGTATAGAATTTGTTTATAATGGTGGAGATATGGTAAATATAAAATGCAATTGTTGCGATAAGCAAACCGAATCCGGATCTTATTATTGCTCCGTTTGTAATGCTAATTATAATATTAAATGCGTTTATATTACAACTGCTGAATGTCGGGTATTAAGGTGTAAAACTACCATTAGATGGATTTGTAACAACTGTTTAGAATTTGTTATGGACCACAAAGAAATATAGAATCGTATAATTGATCTTAGAACCGCAGCTACATATAAGTTGTGATGTAACACGAGATATTAACGCTTTGGTTGATGAAGACAAGCACCATCCTGGGCTATCAGCTAAAATCTCTTGGCTACCGAACGATTGTCCACCTTTAATCCTCAGGCTAACTTCTTACGATACAATTTCCGATTATGTAATCTTGAGGAACTTTATCAGCAACGTAGATTGGCGGACCCAACTAGAAAACTTTCTGTGCATAAATGAAGCTTGTGTATATTTTTACAATAAACTGTATTTTGCTATTGATAAATATGTTTCAAGAATTCTGTAATGCTAAAGTGTGTAACACAAGGGTCCAATCTTGGGCCCTTGATGTTCTTAATGTTTATTAATGATATAGTGAATGTAATAAACATAAACTTATATTTGTATTAAGACGATCTTAAGTTAGCACACAACACTTGTTAGATCTAATCACATTAAAGGTTTAGGTGTTGTTTTTGATTCAAGACTGACATTTGCTAACCATAGATATTATGTAATAACAAAATCGATGAAAATGTTAGGGTTTATTTTTCGTAATACAGAGAGTTCACAAAGTCACTGTATTATGCCTTTGTAAGAAGTGATTTAGAGTATTGTGCAATAATTTGGAGGCCATTCTGTAATACCCGCATTGAGGCATTAGAGAAAGCTCAATACAAATTTTTAAAATATCTACTTTTTATTAAACATAAAAGATCCTGAGACGTATTATCCTTATGCCCAGATGCTCAGGGAATTTAACGTAGATTCTCTGAAAAGCAGAAGAGATGTACACGTGCTAAATTATTTACATAAACTCTTACATGGCACTATAGATAATTCTGAGCTGTTAAGTAAGTTATGTATAAATGTGCCACGTATAACATCAAGAAATTCACAATTATTTAATTATTCCACACCTAATTAAAATTCTCACAAGAACTCACCGTTAATGATTATGTTTGATTTATGTAACAAACTAAATGTTGATATACTTAATAATAATTATCAAAGGTTTCAAATAGATCTTAAAAATAATTTATTGTAGATTATTGTAAATTTCAATTCCTCTTCCCACATTTATAGTGTTACTATAAGTTTTTTTATGAATGAATAAGTTCAAAGGTAAATATGTAATTAAAAATTATTATTAATTTTAATTAAATACATAAATAAAGTTTACCTCGAGTAGGATTTGAACCTAAGACCTGTATTTTCCTAGAGCACCGCGCTAACCAACTGCGCGTTCAAGGTTCAAGCCCCAATCGATGTAAATTTTGTCCTTATGTATGTAGAACTTACTTAAACTCTAATTGTAATGAGATACAATCATTAATGGAATGTGAGCCTGCATTATCGCAAGTATTCACACATACCAAACCAACTCGATTAATATTTAATTATTATAAGTTTTTGTTATGAACCAACATGTTCAAAGGTAAATATGTAAATAAAAATTATCATTAATTTTATTAAATACATAAAAAAAAAGTTTACCTCGAGTACGATTTGAACCTACGACCTGTACTTTGCAAGAGTACCGCGCTAACCAACTGCGCCATCAAGGTTCAAGCCCCAATCGATATAAATATTGTCTGTTTGTATGTAGAACTGAAATTCTAAATGTAATGAGATACAACCAAATTACTTATATTAATGGAATGTAAGCCTGCAATATCGCAGTTGGTAATAGCGGTACTCTAGCAAAGTACAGATCGTAGATTCAAGTCCTACTCGAGGTAAACTTTTATTTATGTATTTAATAAAATTAATAATAATTTTTAACACAATATTGTAATTTGTAATGTGTTAGAATTGTAATGGTTTATAACAGATTCCACTATGGACAAATGTATGTCTGTTAGATAATAAATCCAATTATTATTATTATTATTATTACTATTCAAGTACATATATATATATATATATATATATATATATATATATATATATATATATATATATATATATATGGAAAAATATCAATCCTATACTATGAAACCTTTATAAAAGTTAATTGAATTCAAATTATATGATGTACACGTCGTTTGCGCATTACAAACATCCCTATAATTAGATTAAACTTATTTTTTAAAACAGACCTGATTGTTTGTGACATCATCTAGTGTGTATGTTTAAACTAGTACGTTTTCTGTAATGCAAGTTGAGCTTGGTTTTACGTGGTAGCTCGATTACAGAAATCACACATTAGTTTTAAAAACACAACGATAGGTTGCGTCAAAGACAATCAAGTTCGAAGACCTGAGAACCAGAGGCTTATATCTGTCTTATGAGATAGCATGCCGACCGCTTGTTAGAATATTATTTCTAATTTCAAGTATTTATCGTCAAAGAGAGCGAAGACCTGAAAACAAATTCCGGTGTCGTGTCTTCTGAGATGGTATGAGGGGCTCTTATTAGAAGACTATTTAAAATTTCCCGCCAATTACAAAAATGGCCGACAAAGTGGCCAACAAACCAATTCCACAAAATGGCTGACAAGATGACGACGATAGGGCCTACAAGCCACACCCACAAACTGGCGGTCGGTCACTCGACTACCCTCACCCAGCATCCACCATACCCCCACTACTACCCTCAACCACTCATGACGTCATTTCCCCAAGAGACCTCAATCTACTTATGGAATTATATGAGTGAAATACGACTGATGATCTTAGTAGTTTAGCTGTAGCAAATTAAATAAGAAAAACTCTGACAATCACCACACATATTTAAAATATTTGTATTAAATGGTGTATTTATTATTCTTTCAAATTAAAAATAAATTAAAAGTCCAAATCTAAGCAAGCCATATATGTAAAAGTTTGATAAACGTATTCAAAAGCGATCAATGGAATCTAATATTATTTTAGTAGAGTGAATTTATTAAACTGCGTTGAAGGTGACAAATCAGAACAGGGATGAAGGCTAACAATAAAAAAAAATTGTAAACAACTGTTACTTGAAATTTGTGAAAGCATTGACAGACAGAAAATTGACGTATCAATTAAAGATCTTGCCAAACCTAACAAAGAAATAACTGTCAGTTACTTATTAATAATTTTAAATGTTATTGTGCACTGAAAATAGTATATGTACATTTTGTGTAATTTTAATTTTAAATGCATCTGTTAAATAAACTCAATAACGATAATTTAACATATTTAATTGATAATGCATTTACTTCGACACTATTCTAGCTAGTGTAGCATCGAAAAGAACAAGAGTGTTTTAGGTACTAAAAGTTCACACATCACTCATTTTGGTTTGACAAACATAATTTTGAGAATTTGTATATTAATGGAGTCAAATTATCTTGTTTACTATTCACAAAAAGTTACTATATTATTAATAGGATTTAGCAATGTTCCAAGTAAGTTACTTTCAAAGTGTGAAGATATTAGTTCAAACAAAATTAAGAACACCATGATGTATAAATCACAAACATAAGTATATTCTAGTCATTTTAATACAATCACTACCATTAGTGTTAATACATTTTTCTCAAGAAGTTTTTTAATAAACATTAAATTATTGTACTCGCGAGACAAAAAATATAGTGTTAACCTCCATTTCTGAAACAACAAATTAATGAATTAAGATATCTCTATATAAAGGAAAACCTTTGCACACAAAATAGTAAAACATGTATCGATACTCCAGCTTGCTAGTGCTAGTTCTTTTGAACGTTAGCTGCATTTACTCACAGTTGATCAGTAAGTATCATTTTTACCTAAAGTTTAACTACTACTATCTTTTAGGTCAATTTGCGTTATGTCCCCGCTCCGATCCAAATTTCAACCAATGTTTAAAATCTGCAATACCAAAAGGTTTGGCATTGCTAAGCGCAGGTACATGACCTAGTCATAATGTTGCAACTCTTCTACACGCATTTCTTGCAGGAGTACCTAAATATAATATTCCACCTATTGATCCAATGACAATTCCAGAATGGACAATTAAATCGCATCCAACATTCAATTTTTACCAAGCGTATAAGAATATCGAGCTGCATGGTCACACTGCAGGAGATATTAGAGACATTGAGTAATAAACTTAAACACTGATATCTATGCACCTTTCTAAAGAAATGTTTTAGTTCGATGATTACAGATACTAACTTCTCAATGAGTATCACGATGTTATGTCAAGAGGTCGAGTATAGAGCTGATTATGATTATAGGAATGCTATTATGAATGGAGTAGATTTTAGTAGTAAAGGAAGTATAAGTACAATTGGAAGTAAGTGACACACTCCTTGTTACGCATAGTAATTATGCTGAATTTTTAGAGGATTACTTTTCCCAAATAAACCTTACAGGAAAAATAGAAAAAAGAAATAATGAAGATTATCTTACAATAACAGACGTTAGTGTCAAGTCAATTAGCCTTGGGGATATGAAATTTATTTTTAATTCTGAAGATGGCGAAACTGGCCTGAAATTAGGTAAGGTGCTAACTGACAATTGGAGAGAACTTGATAAAACGGAAAAGAAGAAATATACTCAAATTTACGCTGCAGTTTATAAGAAAGAAGCAAATGCAGTATTTTCTTTAATTCCTTATAACCAAATATTTCCTAAGTAGAAATAATTAAAGTGTTTGTTATGTTTTAGAAGAACTAATAATAAATCTTGTTATCAATTACTATACATCTTTTATTAATATGAAGAAAGATAGAATTAACGTACGATGAATCATGATACTTGAGGCACCATGCGTGACCCTTATCGGTAGCGGGATCTCACAGTTTATTTTTAATGAACGCATGACTCGTCATTTTAAGGTTAACTTTCAGAAAGGTCAAAATTTTTCGACGAAAAACGGATTAAAATTCGTAAGAAAAGCAAATTGATACAAAAAGTTTTTGACCGATCGATACCTTAACAAGTTTTGAATTACCTCAAACACATTTTTACTTTTTCCCCACTAGGACTCTACGGCGTGTTGCGTCAGCAACCTGTGCAAGTTTATCGATGTAAAAAAAATCAAACAACTTTCACATGACCCATTGACAAGTTTCATTTTTCTGGTTTTCCACAAATGACTCATCGACTCGTTACAATAAAAATTATCTGCATTTACCCCCGAAGAATGTTATGAGTGATAGGGAAAATAGTAAAGGTTAAGGACAACTTTCACTCCAACAATTTCATTTAACCAGTACTACTACATTCCTTAATTTTTTCAACCTTGGAAAATTACAAATGACAAAGATCAGTATAATTACAAATTATTTGACAAATACATAACTGCAAAGCCACAAACCTACTCAACAAGCAAGACGATATACCAAAGAAACTAAAACATGCAAAAACCCAGTTTCAAACAAGCACAGGTATTAAAATGCAAAAGCAAGCGAATAAATACCGAAACAAGCAGACCCACAAACGTAAAACCTCAAGACAATCAACCTGCTTGCTCAAGAAATACATAATAATACATCTACAAAGTATAGCAAGAAAACATCCCAAAAGAACTAAAACATGCAAGAACTAATATTGAAACACGTAAACTCGAAACATACAACCTAAAACAAGAAGACTAGCGAATAAGTAAACACCCTAACAAAACCATTTATGTTCGCGAATATACAAAAGTACAAACTAAGAAGTAACAAAGCATACCAAATGTACTAAAACATGCAGAATGTAGCCAACATACACATACACAAATAAGTAAATACCCGAACATGTAAACTTCCAAACATACTGCACTAACAATCGGATAAAACTCGATTAACCATGTTGACATTACTAACGTAACGTCGCGCCATTGATCTCCTTCATTACTACACTACATTATATTAAATAATAATGTGACAACTCAATTTTAAAGCTATTATCATTTGCTGAGCACGATAACCGTAGTTGGTATCGAAATGTTTCAATTTGTATAAAAAAAAAAATAAGAAATATACGATTTAGTACCCAAAAGATGAATATTTTAAATATGTGTGGTGATTGTCAGAGTTTACGTTTTCAAAATAATAATATCTAATTTACGGTGACATAGTTAGAAGTACTCTGTGTTATTCTACTAAACGCGCCTTAACATAATAATCAATGGGTAAAGTGTTCTAGCGGTCCGAAATCTTTCAAAACCCAGCTTCCTAATAATCTATCCTGAATTCTTAGGTAGTACTAAGAAAATTAGTAGTAAAACTAAACTATTCTGGCTAGTGTAACATGATAAAGAACTAGTGTGTTCTAGGTACTCGTTTTTATTTATAAATGAGATTAGAAGGTCAAAACCTATATTCTGAAGGAATAATATTAAATCTAAGTAACTATCTTATTTACTTCCTGTTATTTTCAACCAATTATAATAAACACACACGCACGCACGCACGCACGCACGCACTCACGCACGCACGCACGCACACAGGCAAGCACGCACGCACGCACGCACGCACGTACGCACGCACGCACGCACGCACGCACGCACGCACGCGCGCACGCACGTACGCACGCACGCACGCACGCACGCACGCACGCAACACGCACGCACGCGCGCACGCACGCACGCACGCACGCACGCACGCACGCACGCACGCACGCACGCACGCACGCACGCACGCACGCACGCACGCACGCACACACGCACGCACGCACGCACGCACGCACGCACGCACAGCACGCACGCACAGCACACACCACCACAACACACACACACACACACACATATATATATATAACAGTGCTAGTCAAAGTCCTCACTTGTATCTTTTGAACGGTTTTACTTATACTAATGAAATTTGGTGGTGAATATAAACGATTAAGCTTCTCAACTAGTCATGACAAGTGACGTAATAGACATATATGACGTCACAGGGCCACAGTGACCACTAATTTTAAATAGTATCTTATCGCAAGTGACATCTCGTTTGAAAGGTATTAAAATTACCTCTTCAGTAATACTAATTTTGTTAGGGTTTAGGTTGATTTTGATAGAAAATTAAATAAATACTAAAATTATAGTTTGGGATTTAATTAATCAAGATTCAAGGACCAATTCTTATAGTAAATGTTGGAAATGTGTCCACTTAATTCCTGACAGTAATGCATCCTATTGCTAAACTCTTGTCGTACTAGTTCAAATGTGTCTGCGGAAATTACTCTACATTCTTCAACAATTTTTGTTTCAAAATGTGCATACTGCCAGGTGCTGTAGCGTAAACCTTAGATTTTAAGTACCACAGAAAAATATAATGGTGTCAGGTCTGGTGAACGAGCTGGCCATTCTATCGAACCTCGTCGTCCAATCCATCTGCCACGATATTCTTCATCCAAGTAACGTCTTGCTGCACCATAATAGTGTGCAGGAGCACTATCTTGATGGAACGTTATTTCCAAGTTGCCGAATTCATCTAGATTATCTTCCAAAATTTCAAGAATTAACGGTTCAATTGCGTTTCGTAACATCTCCAGATACACTTCACCGGTTAAGTTAGCATTGAGAAAAATGGGTCAAAATGTGTCACTCCAATATCTCACATTTTGTGTGTTAACCTTTCCATTGAGGAAGAAAGTACTTTCGTCACTAAAACAAATTGATTTTATGTAGTCTGGTTGTTGGATAGTTTGATTGGACATATTTTCACATAATTCTAATCTTCGGTCGGGGTCATCATCTGAAAGTTGGTACCATTTTAATTTGTATGGATGAAATTTGTTTTATCCAACACCCTATGTACTTTCCTTTGACTGACTTCACAGATAGACGCTGGGCTGTAGAAGAAGTAGGATGTACTACCATTTCTGAAATTATGTCGATTTTTTGTCGTCACTAATTGTTGGTCGACCAGATCAACATCTTGAACACTACTGGTTGCTTCAAACTTCTGAAGAAGTTCCCTCAAATAAGTCCTCGATATAGGGCGATCGGTGCCTCTCATTAAGGAGACGTTCCGCTGCATGGAAATTGTTTCTACATTCACCAATTGTTAAGATATCTGCTACTTTGTCGGCTACCGTATGTACCATTTTGTCTATGTAGACACTTAAACATCGCGTTAAAGAATAATTAAACTGAATAGTCAAGGTATAAAAACTTATCAAAGTAAAAACAACGAGAGAATTAAAAACGTCAACTTTTTGACAATTAACCAGAGGCAGACTTTACAATCTTTATTAATTAAATGCCAAACTGTAATTTTAGTATTTATATAATTTTTCTATCAAAATCAACCTAAACCCTAACAAAATTAGTATGACTGAATAGGTAATTTTAATACCTTTCAAACGAGATGTCACTTGCCATAAGGTACTATTTAAAATTATTGGTCACTGTGGCCCTGTGCGTCACATATGACTATTACTTCACTTGTCATAACTAGTTGTGAAGCTTATATCCGTTTATATTCACCCTCCAAATTTCATTAGTATAAGTAAAACCGTTCAAAAGATGCAAGGGGAGGGACATTTGACTAGCACTATATATATCAGGGTGTCCGGAAAGATGCGCAAAAAATTTAGTTGCTGATTCTACATGAAAAATGAGTGTGTCCTATAACACTTTTTCGAAAACTCAAAAATAACGGATCTACAGGGCGTCAAAGTTAAATTTAAAAAATAATGTTTTTTTAATAACGTTTTGTTGGTAACCCGGTTGTTTTAAAATTTGGTACACTTATTACTTATGATCTTTTGTATTATTGGTCAAAAGTTGACATTTGTCCCTTATTGCTAAGGGGATGAACTCAACCTTTCCATCTACTTAATAACCTATAACTTTTTGGTTTTTCAGTTTTTGTTGTGTACAGTTTCAAAAAATAAAAGGGCGCTTAAAATTACGCAAAAAAGGTTTACTTGTTACATCTCTCTAAAATAAGCCGTTTTCGAGAAAACCTGCTTTGAAAATTGTCTTGCACGCTGTGAACAATAACGCACGTTAAATTATTATTAACTTTTAACACGGCGTGCTGTGGAAACAAGTGATATGGTTTCTATGGCAACGAGGACACATGTAAAAGCAATTTTGACACATTGTAAAGTGTAAGAATGAGTGTTAAAATGTTTTGTCAGTAATAAAATGTTTGAACTCACCCTGTAGATCCGTTATTTTGGATTTTGTATCAGTTTTAGTGCATGAGACAAAAGAGCATATAAAAACACACAAAAAAGGTATACTTAGTGCATACCTCAATTGTAATTTTACGAGTTGTGAATTACGTGTATGCATACGAAATTTCGCGACTTTTGACAGTTGTCACATGATCGGTATATTTAAAACACGTCACATCACGTGATACCAAAGTCGCGAGATTCATCCACGTGAGTATCCAGCTTTAAACATTAAAGGATGAAGGTCAAATTTGAGTCTTTATAAAAAAAAAGGTGTTATAATGTTGAAAATAATTTAAAGTGCGGTCTTGTTCACAGCGTGCAAGACAATTTTAAAAGTAGATTTTCTCGAAAACGGCTTATTTTAGAGATATGTAACAAGTAAACCTTTTGCGTAGTTTTAAGCGACCTTTTATTTTTGAAACTGTACACAATAAAAACCGAAAAACTAAAAGTTATAGGTTATTAATGGATGGAAGGTTGAGTTCATCGCTTTAGCAATGAGGGACAAATTTCAACCTTTGAACAATAATACAAAAGATCACAAGTAAGAAGTGTACCAAATTTTAAGACAACGGATTACCAATAAAAAGTTATTACAAAAATTATTTTTAATTCTAACTTTGACGCCCTGTAGATCCGTTATTTTGAGTTTTCGAAAACGTGTTATAGGAACTCTCATTTTCGTGTAGAATCAGCATCTAAATTTTTGGGCATCTTATATATATCATATATATATATATATATATATATATATATATATATATATATATATATATATATATATATATATATATACGTGAGAGGCTAAATTATGGAATAAATTCAATAACTCTTAAATCGGCAACTTCAGAGAAAATCCCGATACCCGTCGATTTTTAATTTTAAACGCGCGGTTGTTCGGGTTATCAATTTATTTCTAAGGTTACCTGCGTAAGCGTGATGACGTCATTGATGATTTTCTTTAATAGAAAGGGAGGTATTGCAATGGAACTTTTGAGAGATCTTTTAATTATCTAATCAGTCGTAGTAATAGTTTTGAGTATTTGCGTTACGTATACAGGGTGATTCAAGATTATTGTTGTTCTATAAAATACAAGCGAACTAAAAAGACATTATTCCAAATTTGGTATGTAGACATAATAGGTCATGATCTATCTTTTAAAACTATTTTCAAAAGTGCAACGTTGCCACTTCTACCAGAAACCCAAGGCAACTTTGAAAATTCAAATTGAATACATGTATGTTATTGCATTTTCGGATTCTGCATAAAATTCTAAGCAACTTTTGTTAATATTTCCTATACCCGTCTCTAAGCGTTACATAAATGACCTCTAAAATAAAATAATAATCTGTCCAACCGCACACTTAAAAATAAAAATCGACTGGTTTCGAATTTTTTCTGATTTTATTTGGTTTGAAAGTTCTGTCATAATAATCTTTGGAAAAAACTTATTCACTTCATATGTCGAGCAGTTTAGTATCAAGAATACAGAAATAATTCAGTTTAAAACTGACAACAAAAAGAAAGTAGCAAAGAATAGATTTTTAAGATATCGAGTTGGCACGAGTCAAATTTAAGACACTTACCACTTACTTCAGTACTTAATGGTATTACATTGTAGGTATTTGTACTAAGTGAATAACTGATAATTAATTAATAATAATGGCACTATTAAGTGAAACACAACGAATTGAAGTATTAATTATGATTGGATGTGGAGATAAAACCAGAACGCAGCTACAAGTATGTAACTTATTTAACACAAAATATCCTGATACACCTATCGGACAATCAACAGTTAGTAAAATTGAGAGAAAATTTAGGAAACTGGTCACGTTAAACACATTGCAAATGCTGGTCGTCCAAAATGAGCGAAAATGTAAAACTTGATGTATTGTTAAGTTTGGTAAAAATCCTCCTAGTAGTTCCAAAGCAATTGCAGCTGATGAAGGTATTTCACAGAGGTCGGTGTTACGTATACTTAAAAGGAGAAATACCATCCGTATAAAATCCAGAATGTGCAGGAACTCAATGAGATGATCCGGATCGCCTAATGCAGTTTTGTGAAGTCATGCAAGACTTATGTAACCGCAACCCAGGGTTCCTTCCTCAAATTCTTTTTCGGATGAAGTTACATTTTCCTTAAATGGTGTAGTGAATCGACAAAACTGTAGATATTGGAGTAAAGAGAATCCTCACTGGTGAATGAGTTACACATCAGTATCCTCAAAAAGTGAATGTCTGGGCGGGGATAGTAGAGAACAGAATCATTTGTCCTTTTTCTTCGATGAAACTCTTACAGGGCAACGATATCTGGACTTCTTACAATATGAACTTATACCTGCCATTGCAGTAATTTTCCCAAATGAAAATGATCCTGATTTACCAAATGATAATATATGGTTTCAGCAAATGGTGCACCTCCTCACTATACAAATCCTGTTCGTGATTTTTTAAACATAACTTTTCCTGGTAGATGGATTGGTAGACGAGGATCTATAGAATAGCCCCAAGATCTCCAGATCTTACACCTCTTGATTTATTTTTATGGGGCTATTTAAAATCTAAAGTATACGTCGAGAAACCACGAAATCTGGAAGATTTGAAAATATAATTAAATTAGAAATGCGTAAGACTAGTCCACAAATGATCCATGTTCAAGAAGCTTGTGGTCATCGTTTCAATTACTGCCAAGAAGTAGGAGGGTGGCAATTTGAACATTTAAATTTAGTTACAAACAATTCTACAATGTTAAACATTTTTTCTCTGTTTTGTGTTATTAGTAGATACTTACTTACCTGTGTGAATTAATTTAATTTTACATTTTCGTTTATTTGTAAATGACCAGTGTTTGCAACGTGTTTAATGTAACCAGTTTCCTATATTTTTTCAATTTTACTAACTGTCGATTGTCTGAAAGGTTTGTTAGGATATTTTGTATTAGATAAGTTACATACTTGTAGTTGCGTTCCGGTTCTATCTCCACATTCAATCATAATTGATATTTCTTTTCGCTATCATTTTTAATGTGCTTACTGTATTCTTGATACTAATCTGCTCGACATATGAAGTGAATCAGTTTTTTCAAAGATTGTTTGACAGAACTTTCAAACCAAATAAAATCAGAAACAAATTCCTAAATCAGTCGATTATTATTTTAAGTGTGCGGTTGGTCAGATTATTATTTTATTTTAGAGGTCATTTATGTAACGCTTAGAGACGGGTATTGGGAAATATTAACAAAACTTGCTTAGAATTTTATGCAGAATCCGAAAGTTCAATAACATACAGGGTATTCAATTTGAATTTTCAAAGTTGCCTTGGGTTTCTGGTAGAAGTGGCAACGTTGCACTTTTGAAAATAGTTTTAAAAGATAGATTATGACCTATTATGTCTACATACCAAATTTGGAATAGTTTGCTTTTATTTTAGTTGTATTTTTATAGAACAACAATAATCTTGAATCACCCTGTATACGTAACGCAAATACTCAAAACTATTGCTACGACTGATTAGATAATTAAAAGATCTCAAAAGTTCCATTGCGACACCTCCTTTCCATTAAAGAAAATCATCAATGACGTCATCACGCTTACATAGGTAACCTCAAAATAAATTAATAACCTGAATAACCGCGCGTCTAAAATAAATATCGACTGGTATCGGATTTTCTCTGAAGTTGCCGATTTAAGAATTATTGAATTTATTCTATAATTTAGTGCTCACTGTATATAATATTATATATATATATATATATATATATATATATATATATATATATATATATATATATATATATATATATATATATAATACATAAATTACCTTAATACAAAAATACTTCCTAAGAGAGCTGGAGCTTTTGGAAGATGGCGCCCTAACATCGGTTTAACTCAAATATCTTCAAAATGGTTTCCCTATAAATGATAGCGTTCTGTGCATTTGTTTAGTGGAGTATGCCCAATCGTATGGAGTGAACATGATTTTCTAGTTGTACTCATAAGCGGCTCGTTTGGGCGGGGCATTGGACATTGTTATACATAAGTATTTTTTTTTCAAAAGTTCGCAATTTTAACATAAAATTTAAAAACTTTTTCAATTTTTTCATATAGAATGATACTATTGTCTGAAGTCGCTACGATGTACCGTTTTCGAAATAAATCGATTTGAACCTTTCATGTGTTAATCATACTTTTATAAAGTTAACTAACGAATTCATTTACAATTATGAAAGATGGCTATAGAAAATAACCAAATAACGATTGCGTGAACGTCAAAATAACTATCATTACAGATACTAGTTGAGGGTAAAGTGTCAAATAAGTTTAAGTGAAAGATTTTTTATTGTTTAGTTACATTACCGTAAATACAAAAAGTTGAATATTGTTTTGAATGGTTTCGTTTAGTAACGGATAATATGCGAATATGCATTTATTGTACGGCAAAGTGCAATGCAACACTCGGGAAGCAGCATGTAGATATGCAGCTAAACTTTCCAGTTAGAAGGCATCCTGCTCCTAAATCATTTACGCTTCTTCATCAAAGAATTAAGGAAACAGGATCGGTAATTCCTAAAAATAATGAAACGGGAAGACAATGCTGATGTAATGGAAGAATATCAGGATGATATTTTATGGAAATTGAGTACAACCTTGAAATAAGCGTCAGAAGGTTGGCTGCAATGTATCCCAATGTGTCAAAATCTTTTGTGTGGAACATTCTACATAAGGAAGGCTTGTATCCTTTTCATTTAAAAAAAGTCCAGTTCTTGCAAGCAGGTGATTTTCCAGCTCGTGTTGATTTTTCCAATTTGATGCAAAATAAAGAGAATCAAGACCAAGATTTACAATGCACAGTATTACTCCTATGTAGATGAAAACCCTCTTGCGATAAGGGAATGTGAACATTAGGAAAGGTTTAGCATTAACGTATGGAAGGTGATAATTTGATTGGACCTGTAGATTGCCTAATCGTTTAAACGGCGAAGAATATCTCAACTTTCTACAAAATATTTTACCGCATTTATTAGATGATATTAATCTGAATATTAGGTTCAACTTGTGTTTTTTACATGATGGTTGTCCGGCTCACTATAACAGTACTGTTCTACTTTTTAGATCACAATTACCGAGAGCGGTGAATCGGAAGAGGCGGTCCGGTTGTTACAAGGTCGCCAGATTTAAATCCTTGCGATTTTGTATTTGGGGATATCTAAAATCAATGGTTTATCCCCAACCAATAGAAACACGCGATCCGCTTTGGAGAAGAATTCAGGATGCCTGCAACGAATTTAGGAACAATAGGGAAATTTTTTCAAAAATTCGGCAATCTTCACATAAACGAATAAATTTGTCCATAGAAACGGATGGTCGTCATGTGAAGCATCTTTTGTAAATTCAGTTTTGTGTTTCATGTTTTCAGTTGTCATTTTGAATTTTTTATTAATTGCGTGAGCAACATTTTTAGTATAAAAAGAATATTTTTACCCGAGCTTATTTCTTACTTTCTAAATCAAAATTAATTTATGGCATGAGAACAGTTTGATCTTTACGCAATTGTTACTTTGTTTATTTTCCATAGCCATCTTTCATAATTGTAAATTATTTCATTAGTTAATTGTATAAAGTATGACACATGTAAAGTTCAAATCGATTTATTTCGAAAACGGTGCTTCGTAGCGACTTCAGACAAGAGTATCATTCTTTTATGAAAAATCAAAATTTTTAAATTTAAAATTGCGAAATTTTGAAAAACAAAAAATTATAACACAACAGTGTCAATTCCTCGCCCAAACGAGCCGCCTATGAGTACAACTAAAAATCATATTCACGCCATACGATTGGGCATATTCCACTAAATAAATGTACAGAACGCAATCGTTTAAAGGAAACCATTTTGAGGATATTTGAATTAAACCGATGTTAGGGCACCATATTCCTAGAGCTCCAGCTCTCTTAGGAAGTATTTTGGTATTAAGGTAATTTACGTTAAATCGACATAAAATCAGCTCTAGAATATGCAGTTTTCTTTCGTGAAAATAGTTTGTGGACACCCATACTATATATATATATATATATATATATATATATATATATATATATATATAAGAGAGAGAGAGAGAGAGAGAGACAGAGGCCCACCATACGGATCCCGCTTATTATAAGAGCTACGACATATGTTTAAATTTGGGGAAGTTGCTAGATTTATTGCTGTTTAATATTAGGATGGCCTGTAAAAATGACGTTTTTTCATGAAAAACTGTATTTAATGATAAAATAACAAATGAAAACTTTTATTCACTAAAGTATAAACCATTGTAAAGTAATATCTTTCGCCATCTTTCGGTAAGATCTTCAATGCCACGACGGTACCATGTAGCATCTTTGGAATTAAAAAATTCTCGGCATGCATCTTCAACTTCCTCAACACTTGTAAAATGCCGGCCACGAAGGAAGTGTGCCATCGGTCGGAATAACTGATAATCAGAAGCCGCAAGGTCCTGGCTGTAAGTTGGATGAGGAAGAAGCTCCACATTCAATTCCGTAATTTTCTGTTGAGCTTCAGCTGCACCATTACTCGTCCTCTGTTCACCAATCCACGGTAACGTCGAGTGAGAGAATCATGCATCCTATCCAACTTTGAACTGTAAAGGTTAGCTTCAGTCTTCTGCCCATCAGAAAGCAACTCAAAGTAAAGTGAACAACCCCTTCAGAATTCCTCCATTCACAAAGTATAACCTTCCTTTGGAACCTTTCTTATTTGGTAACCGGCAATGCAGGATTATTGAAGTAAATCCACTTTTCATCGCAAGTCACGATCCGTTTAAAGAAACGGTCATTCCAAGTTGAAAGCAAATGAATAGCCTTTATGCCATTGCTGGCGTTAAGTCTGTTGTTTTCCAAGTTTTTGTGAATGGCGCTTTACTTTCTTTGAATATCCAAATTCTGCTGATAACTTACGGTACTTGTCGATGGATTTTCTTCAATAACATCTCGAAGTTCAGCGTTACCTAATAAGTTTACCAGAACATTGTGTTCTCTTGAAACTTATATCTCCGTCACTAAATTTTCGAAACCAGCGCTGCGCCGTACGAATGTTCAGTATTCCTTCCATTTCGCATTTTTTTTAAACTGCGACGGTTGCAGAAACGTTTTGTTTCCAGTAATAACGCAACAGAATTAAAATTTCCCATTTTTTCGTCAGCCATTTTGACGTTTATTGCTAGTTAGAAACAAAAGAATGTCAGAAGAAAATTAGACGGGGACATTCGCCTGCCTGATTAACTTTTAATACTGTATAGCATTAAGATATAAAATGTTTTCAAGATAGGAGCTGAAGGGCTCAATAAGAGACTATAAAAAAACGATATTTTTTATGGGCCACCCTAATAATTTGAAAAGAAATCTGAAATAGCTCGATGTGTTTTTGTTTTATCTGAAAAAAACTGAAAATTGTCGTTTTCGATTTTTCGTTATAACTATTTTATTTATAAAAATTTTTCAATTCTGTCAAAACATTTTCATAGCCACTTTTTATTCTGCATTCAACTATCTAGGTAGATTTTTTACTCAAATCAAAATCATTCGACATTGTAAAAATTTACTATTTGTGCCATGGAAATGGGCAAAATGCAAGTGCAAGTTTTTTGCAAACATATGCAGAGAGGCGCAACCAAATCATACCTACTTTTTAAAATTACATCACAATTTAGTAAAATACGGGAGTTTTGAAAATCCTAGAAATAGCTACGGCACAAGAATTTCTCAAGTAACTAGAGAAGCCATACTTCAAGGCGATTACATATTGGAGACGCAAATAGGCGTTTACGTTTTTGCAACTGGTTACATGATCGAATTAATGAAGATAGAAATTCTTTAAATAAGATTATATGGACTGATGAAAGTTATTTTCTAATTCAGGGATGTTCGATCGGAATAATGAACATTAGTAGAAGTTGGACACCTCAACTTTCACTTTTGTGACGTCATTTGACCTTGAAAATTTCCCAGGGCCTGCTACGTGTGAGACCGTATTTTCCATATGGTTTCTTTTCGGTGGCCTTTTAACTAATTATTTTTGTTTTATTCGCTTACTTGAGGCGTATTTTTCACCCCTATTTTTGACGGCTTCTTTTCAGGCCTTTTCAACTCCTTTCATCTCTAATTATTTTTGTTTTTACTGCCCTCGTGTAGGACGTGTTTTTCACCTATTTTATGGTCGCCTACGTGTGAGCTGGTATTTTCCTATGGTTTCTTTTCGAGGGTCAGCCTTCATGGAATTTGAACCCTAATTAGAGTCTTTTGACAGCAATTTTGTACTAGCTCACGTGAGGGCATATGCAGGTCTTAGGTTTGGTCTTGGACTGGGGTTGGTCTTGGACCTGGAGTTGGTCTTAGGGTTATTTTTGATGGACAGCTTTAACTAATTAATGTTCTTTCGGTTGTATTAAGAGCAGTCCCCTGAGGTTAGGCAAACGCACACGCGTACAATGCTGGAAATTGCATAATTACCCTACTAAGATATTATTAAAATTATCGATCCTATTGTTTTAAAATAGTCGCATGCTATTGGGTACGTTCGACTGATCTTTTACCTATACGTTCTATTTCTAACAAGGAGGTTCTTGTAGCTTCGCAACTTGTTCTCGAGCCTTCGCCCCTGGCTGGAGATGTTATGGAACCCTAACCTTATAAGACAAGTGTAGAGCTTAGTCCTATCGTGGCCCACTTGGTGCAATTTATGTAGGTTCTAACTTAATCTTACAGCTGTAGGCCGCCCGTCATACAAAATTGTATTCTAATAAGGAGGCCCTAGCCTTGTAAGACAGGACTTGTATCAGGGTCTGAGCCCTGGCCCTTTGAGTTAAGATTGATTTTAGTGACATCTAGTGGCGTATAGACTAATGAACATTTTCTATAATACAAGTTGATAATGCATCTCTTGCTCTATGCTCTCTCTCTCTCTCTCTCTCTCTCTCTCTCTCTCTCTCTCTCTCTCTACACACACACACACACAAACAAATCAATTAATTAATTAATCATATATATATATATATATATATATATATATATATATATATATATATATATATATATATGTACACACACACACACATACACACACACACACACACACACACACACACACACACACACACACACAGGGCGCATTTTAAAATCACGACAAACGAAAACTGGAGATTCTATGATTCAAAATAAGACAAAAATGATTACAAACGCTTTTCCGAAAATGCTTCTAACGAGATACAGGTTATTATAAGTTTTGTTATGAACGAATAAGTTCAAAGTAATGTAATTAAAAATTATTATTAATTTTATTAAATATATAAATAAAAAGTTTACCTCGAGTTAATAATAATTTTAATTGAGATACAGGTTGATTAAAAATACTTTTTTAAAGTGTTTTAAGATTCCCCAAAACTACAAAAGATATTACACTGAGATTTGGTACACCTAAATGTTTAATTAAATACAATTAATCAGGTGATTTTGAGTCAACTGACTCCATCCAGTGGCGTAGAATATTTTAGTTAATCAGTTTTAGTAAAAAATGCACGCCCCTGGTTTTTGAAGAAATATTTTTTGATAGATTCAACATTTAATTCTGCAAATAAAATCATACTTAGTATTTTTTCAATTCGGCACCCCGTTTTGAAATATTTTGCATTAACATAAACGACCACATTGTTCAATAAAAATCAAAATTTGTTTTATTTAAAAAAATAACGCAGTTAACTATTATGTACATTATTAAAGAGATATTGAAGGAATCAAAACAAAATAATACTTATTTTTATACATATTGTTCAAAATGTCCTCCTTCCTTTGAATGCAAGCTTGTATTCTTCTTAGCAAATGAAACTAACACGCTGAAAAATTTGTGGCATAGCCTAATCTCATCGCATGCCATCTGAATGCGATTCTAAAGTTGCGCTCGATTATCAATTTGAACAGAATAGACACGAGTTTTCAGATACCCCACAAAAAAATCCAATGGGTTTAAATCAGCGATCGTGCCGGCACACTTCCTCGTCCAATCCAGCGTCCAGGGACCAAGCATTTAAAAATTCTCTGACGTTTCGTGTAGAATGTGGTGGTCACTATCATGCATGAAATACATGTTCATTCTAACATATAAGGGTACGTCGTCAAACAATTCTGGAAAATCTTCTCTCAAAAAATTTAAATAGGATTCGCCAGTAAGTCTTTGAGGAAAACGGTAGGTCCGATTAGGTGATCGTCGAGCAGCTGCACGAGCATTGCAATTAGTATTACCATAAAATAAACGCATATCGACCAGTTCTCGTCTGGAATCATTCATTTTTCACAGTAATTAGACACAAACAATGAATTACAAAACACGCGTAAATGCAACTATTTTAGCAAACATAAGATACGTAACTGTCAAATGAAAAGCAATCTCTGACTTATTTAATTTGGTTATTACTCAATAATATAGTCGTTTATGTTAATGCGAATTATTTCAAAAACGGGTGCCGAATCGAAAAATTTTAAGTATGATTTTATTTTCAATTAAATGTTGAATTTAACAAAAATATTTCTTTAAAAAAAGCAGCGACGTGCGTTTTTTTATTTAAAGTGATTAACTTAACATATTCTACGCCACTGGATGGAGCCAGTTGACTCAAACTCGCCTGATTAATTGTACTTAATTAGACATTTAGGTGTACCATATCTCAGTGTAATATCTTTTGTAGTTTTTGAGGAATCTTAAAAAATCCTAAAAAATTATTTTTAATCAACCTGTATCTCGGTTACGAAGCATTTTCGGAAAAGCGTTTATGATAATTTTGTCTTATTTTGAATCATAGAATCTCCAGTTTTCGTTTGTCGGTGATTTTAAGTATCTTCTAGGAAGCAATCAAGATAGTTACTAAGATTTAGTATTATTCCTTCAGAATACAGGCTTTGACCTTTTATTCTCATTTATAAATAAAATGAGTACCTAGAATACACTAGTTCTTTATGATGTTACACTAGCCATTTAACAGCAAATAAATATTGTTTTTACAATTTATGAATGACTGCTAAATACGTGTACAATGAAGGCAAGGTTTCAAATTATACATTAATAGTGTTTTTATTTATGAATGCTTTTACCAATTTCAAATTAAATTTTTTTACAATTTTACACATACACTGTAATTTGATTCGTTTCGTTACATGACTCCATTGATTATGATATTTGTCATTATCAGAATTCGTTCGTCGGAGGGTGTTTTGATTTGTTATCTTTAATGCAGTTTGATAATATTTAACTTATTAAACCACTAATACTTTAGTAAAGTAGAATTAAATTGCATGATTTACCATTAAATACTTTTATCAACCTGTTAATTATTAGTAGGTGCTTGTTTCATAAATTCACAACGCAACCAAGTTTTAAAGCTATTATTTGTGGAGGAGGACAAATGTAATTTATATCAAAACGTTTAATCTTGTATAAGATATAAATAAAAAGTACATGATTTAATGTCCAAAACATAAGTATTTTAGATAATAGTATTAACTCGCCATCAGTAAAATGTAGTATATGATGGGTTTTGCAACTCTAGCTTTGCAAAGGGTTTCGCCCACAATCTTCTCTATGCAAATAAATAACATATAATGCTGTTTGCCTCTGCGTTACTGATTTAACATGTGTCAATTACAATTCTTTAACAATATATAAGCCTTATAACCCCTTTTACCACACAATACGAAAGTATTGGGAGGTATTGTAATCGGCCGACGAAATTTCGAGCGCAGCACTTTAGTTTTTGTGAACTATCGCAAAATAGAAAATAGATAGGAAGTAGATCCTAGCGTATTATTAAATAGAATTAAATTTCCTGTAAATGAGCTACAATACTTAAAAATTCCTTTACCGTAAGTAAAAAAATAGGTTCAAACATGAAAGTTTCAAAATGTATGTATGCGTTCCAGCGCGATAGCGTCCACAAAGATAATCCGATCGTCATGAAATTCAGTACCCAGGTTCGGATCCCTGCGTACACGGAATGGTAAAGTTTTGAGCGAAATCCGTCCAGTCAAAATAGAATTCCAGATTTAGAGTGTATAAGTACGAACAGCTATTCGCAGCAAAAAGGCATGTCTTTACGTAGGCAACTAAGTAAACCATCCTAGAATTGAATATCTACCAAGTTTCTCGTTTGTTCGTAAACTCCTCCGGTAGCACAGTGGCAGCGCGTTTGGTTGATGTCCCCGAATCTCGGGTTCAAGACGCATAATTGGTACAACTTTTTTTTTCATTTTTACGTTTTCAGCCATTTCTGACCATTTGAGACGATTTTTGGAAAAAAAATGTTTGACCCTCTGCTAAAAATGGTCAATTTTTTTCGCATTGTTACACGTTTTGAGCCATTTCTGACCATTTGAGACGATTTTAAAAAGAGAATTATTTGGGCCTCTGCTAAAAATGATCGTTTTTTTGCATTTTTATACGTTTTGATAAATTTCTGACCATTTGAGATGATTTTTGGGAAAAATCCCTTTGGTAAACAATTTTCGGAATTTTTTTTCATTTTTACACGTTTTAAGCCATTTCTGGCCATTTGAGAAGATTTTTAGAAAAGAAATTTTTGACCCTCTGCTAAAAATGGGCAATTTTTTGCATTTTTTACACGTTTTGAGCCATTTTTTTTTGAGCCATTTTTTTTTGAGCCATTTTTTTTTGAGACGATTTTTGGAAAAAAAAGTTTAGGCCCTTGAGTCAAAAATTTTCGGAATTTTTTTTTCATTTTTACACGTTTTAAGCCATTTCTGACCATTTGAGATGATTTCGAGAAAAAAAATTATTTGGTCCTTTGCTGAAAATGGTGAATATTTTGCATTTTTACACGTTTTGAGACATTTCTGGCCATTTGAGATGATTTTTGGGAAAAAGCTTTTTTGGCCCTTTGGTCAAAAATCCGGAATTTTTTTCATTTTTACGTTTTGAAACATTTATGACTATTTGAGACAATATAATTCCTTAAGTATAATGAGGTGTCTGGATAAATGACGCCATAAATGGTTGGTAGGGGATAGGGGTGGGGTAAGGGTCCTTTGTGGGTTTGGTTTGGCGATAAATTTGAAACAGTGTTTTTATAAGCGCCCCTCACACTATCTCAAAATACACGACTCCAGAACTTGTTTTCAGGTCTTCGCTTTACTCAGCCATTAATGTAAAGTAAGCATATTCTGGATTTCCCCACGGTTATGTAACCGCAATAACAACCTTTCACCATTCAAATACCTCTAGCGTGTTTGGAAAAACCCACTCATTGGCAAACAGGCTGACATTCATTTCCAATTTTGATGATACACTTCGTCCTTTATATAAACTATGCTTTGAGGAACTGTTGTGGCGGGTGAATTTGAAATAGCATGGTGATCTCCTAGGAATTTTGGAGCCTTAGCTGCGCGTATTAACTGTTTCCAAATCGTGTTTTCTGTATCTAGGTCCCTCTAGCTGAAACAAATTTTAAGCTAGAATGGTACGTTATAGTCACCCTAAGCGTTAATTAGAGCCACTTAAGTACTTACGTTCTTTTTATTCTTTTCGTTCTTGTCATTGAGTAGAGTTGTAGAAAACAAGCATTATCCAGTAACTTGATTATTTCATCATTTATAATTAAACATGTAGTGAAAAACTTACTCCCAAATTAAGCATTGATAAATTATTTAGTCTATAATACAAAACATTATTATTATTATTATTTATTTTGGTGTTAATAACATTAGTTTTACACAGGTCAACATAGTACATAACAAGTTGTAAAGATATCAAGTATCACACATAATTTAAATCACAGTTGACATTTACATTAAGAAATTCGTCAATGCTATAAAATGTCTTTTGGATAAGATAGGTTTTATAATTTTTAAAAATTTATCCTAGGGAAGTGTCTGATCGAAGCTGGTAGTTTGTTATAAAACTTAATTCCATAATAATTCCAGCCAGTACGACTACTACTTAATCTGATTTTATCAATCCTTATTAATTCAGAATCCGAGTATTATGTTCATGAAAACTGGAATGCTTTTGATATTGGGAAATATTGTCATAAATAAATTTTATACAATGATATATATATATATAAAGAAGGAAAAGTAAGTAGTTGCAATTCTGCAAATTTTGACTTAACACATTCTCTGAAGCCCATATGAAGAATTATTCTAATAGTTTTTCTGTACAGTGCAAAATTCTGCGACAACTGTGAGCATGGCCCCAGTTTATTAGTCCGTAACAAATTACAGATCCTATTAAGGCATGATAAGCTACTTTCAACGTGGCTAAATTCATTAGGCTACTTAATCTTCTTATAACAAACAGGTTTTTTGTGATTTTGTTGGCTACGTAATCAATATGGTGACACCAAGTAAGTTTTGGGTCTAAGAACACACCTAAGAATTTTATTTTTTCAGTATTATTAATATTTGTTACCTCACGGTGAGTAAACATCATTTCAAACGTTTTATTTTCATTTAATACCAATTTGTTCTTTGTAAACCACTCTGATCCCGTTGAACGTATATTCATCATTTGACATTGTACGTCATTTAAATCTATATTTTGGTAAGCAGAGTAGTGTCATCAGCAAACATAACAAAATCAGAATAATCTATACCAATTTTAAAATCATTAATATATAATAGAAATAAAATTGGACCCAACACAGAACCTTGCGGAACACCGAGACTGTACCAAATAATCAGAAGGTAACTGATTTACTACTACATACTGTTGCCTTTTAATCAAATAAGATTTAATGAGATTACAACTGGAGCTATGGAATCCATAGTTTTCTAATTTCTGAATAAGTCTATCATGATTTACGCAGTCAAAAGCTTTTGAAGATCGCAAAAGTTGCAGCTACATATTCATTGTTTTGATGTCCGTTTACAATATAATTAATTAAATAAGATACAGCCGTACTAGTAGATTTATCAGATCCAAAACCAAACTGGTTATTTAAAATAATTTATTCATTTCCATGTATTCAACGATTTGGATCTTAAGAAGCTTTTCAAATACCTTAGATAGCAATGGAACAAGAGTTATTGGTCTGAAGTTTTCCACACTTACTGAACCACCTTTATGTATGGGAATAATTTTGATATTTTCAGAATATCAGGAATCACACCATGTTCTATAGACAAATTAAATGATTTTGTAATGGGTATAACTATTATGTTCTTAACCAGTTTAATTAAATTTGCTGTCATATCAAAATGGTCAGCACTATTACTGCTTTTCAGGTTTTCAATAACTTCTCGCACATTGTTATAAGATACCAATTTAAACTTGAATTCATGATACACATGATTGCTAAATAAAACTGATTCAGAGCAGTCGTTGTCACCATTTAGACTTAACAATTTCACAGGCGCGTCAACGAAAAATTTGTTCAGATCGTTGGGATCTATCGGTATATTTGAATTAGATGGCTTGGATCTATGTTTATTAATTACTCTCCAAAACGGTTTCGGAGTATTGCCAGAAAGGTACTATAATGCTTACTTTTAGCTTCCATTAATTTTTGTCTATACAGTCTTCTTTTACCTTTTAGAATTATACGTGCATTGTCACATGATGTTAAATTATAGTACTCAGACCAAAAACGCATATCTTCTCTCATTTTACGTAACTCTATACTAAACCAATTTCTTTTAGGTAGTGTGCAAATAATTTAAGAACATATTAAACTTCTCATTAATACTCAAACTAGGATCGCTAATAAAACTCCAATCTACTTTATCTAACGCCGAATAAAAGTGAAACTTATTTGAGTTGTTGAAATTTCGAAACATTTTTATAGAAGTCTTGACCTCATCGATTAAATGTTCTACACTAAAGCTAATAGACACTGCTTTATGATCGGATAAACCGGGGTCATATGCTCTTGCAGTAAAATTACTATGAAAATTGATAATGATATTATCTAGACACCTATTCAATCTAGTAGTTTCATTAATCGTTATTCTGAATGAATAAGATTGAATTAAATCCTTGAACATTAAGTACTTTGAATCGTTAGTGTTAAAATAGATATTAAAATCACCTAGTATTACAACCTTAAAACTACGTTTATGTGTTTTTTGTTAAAATAGAGTCAAACGCATCCAAAAAACATTCAAAATCTCCCGAAGGAGGACGGTAAATAGTTACGATTAAAATATTTAATAAAATAGACTGCACAGCTGCGATTTCACATTGCATTTCAATTGACAAGTTGTTTAAATCAGAATTTGTTACAAAATCACTACTATATTTACAAAGTATGACTACACCACCATGTAAATTATTATTTCTACCTAATAAGAAACGGGTATGTAATGTCCAATTACAAAACTACTGATTTCATTGTTTAACAAAAAATGTTCAGTAAAACACATAACGTCTAGATTTTTATTAAAATCGTCGTCGTAAATGAAGTTTTCAATTTCCAACATCTTGTTTCTTACTGACTGCGCATTCAAATGAACAATTTTGAAATCATGATATTTACTTACATTTTTATTAATGTTAGAATCATGATTCAAGTTACTTGTAGATTCTCTGTCTTCTTTTTGTATAAAAAACGCCTAACACTAACATGATCTGGCCATTGTGTAGGATCCATCGCTTTGTCAAAGTTTGCTTCGGATAACGTAATTTTAAATGAAGAATATATATCGGGATTACGCGATATTAGCTGTTCACACACTGCTTCCGGATATGTCTTTTTTAAAAAATTTGAAAGATCTTCTTTTTTGTATCAGGTGCAAGTCGAGATACATGCAAAGTTATTGTTTTCGGTATGCCGATTATAGAATTTAGGGGACCACTTCCCTTTCGCGCGCCTATAACCACTGTTTGCTTAGTTTTTCTTTTATGGCTTACCATTTTCCATTCTGTCTTACTGTTAATTAATTCACCTTTAGAATTCATATTATTTTCCACCCCATCTTTCACATTTGCAACTGTACTAGCTTCCACATTTTCACTATTACGTGTATATACTATCGTGTCATTTGGTTTGTTGTGATTTTCCCTAGATATCTTATTATTGTTACTTGTAGAATTGATACCCACAGTTGGCACATTTACAATCTTTCGACCTTGTGATTGCCTTTACGTAATGTTTTGATGGTTATTAATCAAATTACATTCCAACAAACTGATTTTGGAACGTAATTCATAAATAATGTCATCTTTTTGTTTAATTATATAATTAAATATGCGCAAATCAATTTTATTTTCTTGATCCGCAATCTTACACATAGCCTCTACAAAATCCTTATCCAAATCGGTAGCACAAGAAACATCACAACAAATTAATGAGTCGTCACTAACAAATTTTATTGTTTTTACCAATTTAGCACAACTTACATGATACATATTATCACATTTTGCACATTTAACGCCATTTACAACTTTAGATTTACATTTACGGCACAGAACAGGAATATTTGACTCACCCGCCATATTTATCGTATAAAGCCCATACACATCCGAATGGTAATCTGCAGTGTCGTTTTGTTGTAATGGAACCATTAGAATTCTTCTCTAGGAAGCATACATGGTATCATAGCAGGAGTCGTCCAAGGGAATGAAACACTCCCCGTTACCATTATCGTCAATGTATATAGCTGCCAAATGTTGCCCTGGTTTGTTGGATGAATCCGTGTTCACAATAATGGAACACGGTCTAGGTGCGTGCCGCGGCAATTGATTAGACTCAACACTTGTACCGCATATAGTTTCGGAGTTGTACGAGTCCAGTCCTGCAATAGAAACTCGTTTTCTAGAGCACACATAGGCGCCTCGATGGTATGGTTTAAACAACTATACGTCTTTGCCCCCTTTTGCAATTTTTTAATTGACGGACAACTAATCCGGTCCAGGTTTAGTCTGTTAAGAAATCTTAAAACTGCTGTTTTTCACTACCCTTAACGTAAATTTTGTTAATCAGCAGCAACCATCATACCAACTCCTTCTGGAAATCGCTATTGGGTACATACCCCGACCGCCATTTCAGTCCATGACATTTATTCTCTAAATATCTTGTTTCTCTAGAAATGAGTCTTGATATAAAATAATTTCGAGATGGTTTTTTCAGCATCAGCAATACAGCACCATCATCTATAACCACTGCAATTTCTTTCGGTATAAAAATAGTTGTCGACACCTTTAAACCCATGTACGTCTAAGTGTGTGTCCATCTTCCTTTTAGCTGCCGATGTACATTGACGCTTGTGATCTACAGTTACCTATTTTAACAGGTAAAATCTACGATGACATACCATGTATATCGATCTCGATCAGGTTATCGAATCCGGCATAAACCAAACAGTTAACGGCTCCTGCAAGAGCTTCTTCAAACCCCACTTCCAGCCGCAGACAACCGTTTCTGACTAGATTCCTGTGAGTGCTAGCGTTTGCAGACAAGTCAGGAGTTTGGTCAAAGGCCACTAAACAGTAGCCGTTGAGGTACTCGCTTCTCGATATATCCCTGTTTTCATTCAAAAAATGAATACTCACACCGGAGAATAAGGTGTGGAACGCCCTTACATATAAGCCATTTGCTGGTTGTAAGGGCTTTCGAAGGAATTCTCTGGACGTCAATATATAACGACATATAGATAATATTGCTGTGATGAAAATTGACAGATTTGAGGCGTAATCACTGTTGAAGGCTTTATTTAAACAAACCCTCCGATGCATCGTTTAGGTAACTGATCCTGGAAAACACTATCCAATGATTTTCGCGGTATGATCGCAGGTATAGTTAACACTTCTACATCTGTCTTTGTAATGGGGTATTTTAGTGCAGTTATTTCTAAATATTTCGCATTCGCAATTATTACGGTTGGATTGATCTGCCCGGCTGTACCATTGTGTCATACAGCCTATATGTGAAATCACCTTTTGGTTTAAGTAAGCCTCCGCTGTGAGAAAAATGAATGCATTCAATTGTTTACCGCTGTTACAACATCCATGCCAGTAATAGCTGTATCATCGTTAGAAATTTAGCTGTGATGTACAGCATGGCCGGACTTAAATCTATGTAATCGTTTCTATTTCCGGGTACTACAAATTCTATTGAGGCCTCATGACTCAAAGCTTATAAGGGGTTGTAAAGCAAACAAATTCAATTCGGACTTTATGCATCCACATGATTGTGCATGTAGAAAAGGCATTTTTAGGAAAATATTTCGTCGTAAGCAGGTTTTTTCATCGTCTTAGCAGCACTCGATAGAGACTGGTTATTATCGGACTGATGTACTCTTTTATAGCCCGAACCCTGCTTCATTTTATGGGTTGGTTTTCTCGTCGGATTTAAGCTTAAGATTTTTGCCTGCCTCATGAAATATTTCTTAAAATAGCTCCTTAATAGGGCGATCATCTATGACGTCACTAAGGATATTGGTACCCGTTAGTTAGAGCTTCTTTTCCAATAGCCTCTTCACCAGAGTTAAACAACGGTTTTATAGTTCTAAATATACCACCTAACCAGCTTCCTATGCCATGTCCTCGTTGATACGATGCGTCTCTGTAAATGGAGCCGATACTGTTACCAGCTCCATTCATATAATATTGTTAATAAGGACAAACCATTATAGCACTTTCTTAAAGAGTAGCTTCAGACACGACGGCCCATACTCGAATGGTATAGCTGCACCTGTATCTGTTTACTATGCGCATAAGCGGAGGTGAAACATCATCCACAGTTTGCGAGTTAACGATGTCGCAATAAACAAACATCTGCGTTGGTAAACCTGTCCATATACTAGTGGGGTGCGGTTATATTGGTTCCATAGCTATATTTTGATACGGACGACACCCCAACTGTAAGGCTAAACACTATGAGAATCCGAATAGTGAGACCGGGGTTTTTAATATCGTAGTGATACACTTAGTCAGCTTATGGTATCCGATTGTTAACTATTTACTTACTAGCTCGTGGTTATTTAGCTCATTGGTGATTTCTTCTATGTTGGCATAAATTCCCCGAAGCAAAACGTAACACATACCAACCGTCTTAAATACAATTGTTTTTTTGCTGTCGTGTTGAAGATGTGATGCAGCCTTTTTTAATATCGCCTCAAGCACCTCCTCTTCTCCTGTAGGTGGCTCAGTTCTGTAATAAATAAAATTGTCTGTCGCACTTACAGCGGCAAAAGAACAAGAGTACTTAATTACCGATATACCTACAACCGATAAACCCGTTAATCTTCTTGGTTTTGGCGGCTGTGTAATAA
Source organism: Vesta saturnalis (assembly GCA_036346205.1). Taxonomy (NCBI): domain Eukaryota; kingdom Metazoa; phylum Arthropoda; class Insecta; order Coleoptera; family Lampyridae; genus Vesta; species Vesta saturnalis. Next base: position 171,110 of record JARFJB010000139.1, on the reverse strand, counting down.
AGCTTGTTATATTATCAGGAAAATACGTCACAGAATTATTACTCAATAAGATAAGATCAAACTTAATATTTGTATATCTCTCACCGACAAATCTAACACCCAACTATTAAATTTGCCACTGTATCCACGTCACTTGACCAGGTATTGTTTATATCAACCACGACCCTGATCTGCTAAAATGTTATGAATAAGTAGTCGTATTATCTCGCAATTCCTCCTCGCAAAAGGTTCCTACAACAGGATCGTTATTAAGATCGATTAGTCGCTAAACTGGTGGTCTTCTTTTTGTCACTTCACTAATTCTAAAAACTGCCTCACTCCAATTCGTTTCATATACCTTCTCAAAGGTGTACTTAGTTCTGGCAATTCCAACAATGTACGGTGACGTGTTGCGCCTAATCCTCTCGAGTACAGGACATTCCTCACTTCAAATACGTTTTCATCGTTTACAGTCGCAGATTCCATCCTTGTACTTGAAATACTGCTATTTCCGTAAGCAGGCATAAGTTTTAGTACAGGGTTATTCGTTACAAAGAAATTGATATTTTGTTTCTTGTAAAAAATGTTGTACACTGGCTGACACAAACTTTTTGCGTTTATACGTCTGTAGATTTGCCGGTGAATTGTCATACTCCTTAAAAAAAGCTGCCAATGCTTCAATTGCAGATACGGCTGCCTTCGTTTTAAGAGCTCTCGCCCATGCTCTCTTGAAACCGAACTGGTAGTGTAGTGGTGACACGACCTGCTTAGGGTTCGGAAGGTAATGGGTTAGATTCCCGTTACCGCATACCTTGTATGAGGTTTTATCAGGGGGTTTTCCTCATACATGCAGCGGCATGGTGACTGCCTATATGCACACCATGTGCGCCTACTTAGGCGAATGCTGGGGTAGTATTTCATCCCTCAGAACCCTACCTCCGTACCTTCCGATCCTATACTGACCACACCCATCCTTAATCCCACCATGTTTACATGCTTTCCTTTATAAGGTATAATGGATGAATATTGGATGCTAGTTAGTGATAGGTGGCACTCTCTCGAGGGCCACCCGAGCACCTAGGCCACCTTTGTTGCAGGCGAAATACTTACTAGAGCATTCAGCCCATAAAGGCAATTTGTGCCACGGCATAGCTTAGTGAAGTGGGCCGGGTTCTTACTTAATGTTGCAAAAGGGCACTTACCACAACTCCAAAAACGTCAAAATCGGGTAAAATTTGTCAAAAAGGCGCCAGCTCTTAGAAACATTTATAGCAGGAAAACGTCATGAACAGATCTTAGGTTGGCCTAACAGGAAACCAAAACGTTCACTCAAAAATAAGCTACTCTATTACTAAATATTCTATTCCAAAAATATTAATGCGAAGTTCACCTAAACTTCAATGCAATGGTAAGATTTATATAAAAGCCGCAAAATTGCGAAAATAAAACCACAAACTCCATCAATTCTCGCCAAACCTCACGCAGAAATTATTATCTCAAATAACCAATAATAAATGAAAATACGATAATTAATTCTTCAATTTATACACAGAAACACGTCAGTACAACAAAACTAAGTGCTATTGAAAATTTAAAAAATTTACGAAACGTCGATATCGGGATTAAAAATTCCTAAATTCGGAAAAAATGGGCATCTTCGCCATCACAAGCAGTTAAGATCGCTTACCCGTTCGGAAACATCAGTAATTCTTGTTATCGGTAGGTTGATATCTATAAATAGTAACTCCAAAAAAATATGCAACTTCTCGGAAAACCCTCGTATGCAAGAACAAAGAGCTGGTCGGTCAACAACCGACGGATGATTTACACAAAGGTTACCATAAATTCTTTTACACAAGTCAAATTAAATCCTGAAAGCGAAGATACTTGCTAGTCTCCTTATATCAGCCTTTCTAAAAATTATTGTAAATTTTGTACCCAAATCAGCAAAACAAATGATTATTCTCACAGCTTTCGTCCATAAAATTCTTGACAGAAACTTTGTCAATAAAACCTTTATACACAAAACACTAAAAACAATGTTGTAATTTGGGAAGATTGAATACGTTTGCCATAAAATTCTACGCTAAAATAATCAAAATTGGCCAACAAGGAATCCTATGTACATACGAAACAGTTCATGCATAAAAAACAAAGAAACTTTATTAACGTTCGTCGACCATGAAAAGCAAATGAAATGCACCACAAAATTTAACTTAATTCTGGTTCAGCCGTTTGTTATACAAGTCATCTAGTGGTGACTTAGAATGATGCCCCGGCAACGTAATTGAGGATAGCGATGGGTCGTCTTAAAATATTAACTTCGGTCGGATTTCATCCCATTTCCTTGTATGTGATATGTTTACCTTTAATTGGGACCTTTACTTTAAATATATACAAGCTCTGAATAACACATTACTAACTAAAGCGATTTATATGAAGCGAACTTTATCATTCATTTGGAGGGTGGAATGCTATGCACCCAGCAATATTATAAAAACTTAACCAGGAACTCGTTACTTTAATCGGCAAAACAACGAGTTTCGATAAACACGGTACCCCAGAATGAAGCTCATCATTATAAACCAAACACTAGAGCTACTTCTAGACCCAAACCTGTTACTGTAGACACGAAACGATAAAATTAACTCGAGGACGTGGTGATCTTATATATTATCCCATATCTGGAAACGTGGATTAATTACTCCACGATAGTTCGATACACCCCGGAATACATAACTAATTCTAACACCCCTTCTGCATACGTTGCGACCTCCCCCCAAAAATAAACGGGAATGTAGTACTACATTATGAACTAGACTAGGTGCCTAAAGGTTCAGATCTTCGCTAGTATCTCCCACTATGTTAATTTAGCCAACCATGAAAAGAATTATTTAAAATTTTAAATCGCGCCAAAAACGAATTGAACTCGAAAGTCGTCGAAATTACATCACCCGTGGCTATCCAAAGCCATAAAATTCAAGCTATAAGTTTCACACGATGAAAACATGCTACTTCCAAGAACTGATAACCCCACAGCTTAATTAAAACGGAACCAAACTTTACTTTTTGAACTTTATAAAGCACACAATTAATCAAATCGATTCGTTAAACTTTTAAAAAGAATTTTGACGTCATCGTAACTACGCACGTATTTATATCCACATCTTATACTTCTCAAATTACGATCAGAGATTGAAAAAAGAAATGAAGTCACTAACGGTTCCTGATATGTTTTATTTTATTATATCGGAGGTTACCAGATATTTGTTAAGGCTTACCATTAGCCTATGGATTAGGTTGGGTTGACCCCTTTAGTGGTCTCTGCCCTTATGTCAGGTCTGGAAATTACCTTGGGGTTATTCTTTCAAGCAGATACGAACAAAATGTTAACCGTATTAAAGGTTTTTTGTATGAGGAAAGTCCTTCAATTAAGAGGCAGCTTCAGACATTGCTATTGTGAGATAATTAAAGGACTTGAGTTTGGACACACTGACATCAAAACATTCCATTCTCTCATACTACTGTAGTAGTTCAGTAACTAGAACAGTGTCCTATCATATTTTATCCTAAAGTGAAAACTTTGTTCATGATGGTTGAAAGTAAATTTTTTGGATTGCAGGTAAGATGAATTTTGTAATAGGAGATAAGGCTTGGGTAACTAACATTGTAACCAGTTTTAAGTTCATTAATTGCTGTACAACCTATACTAATAAAATTTGTTCCTAACGGCACTCTTAGATCATATTTTCACATTTAGTCTAGAATCATCGGGTGGGTTACCTTCAGACAAAAGGGTATGGGGCATCATCAGACAAAACCAATGGAAAAAGTGACATTTTTGAAATAACATGCTTCAAAGTTGCTTCAAAGTTGTTTGAAATAAGGTACAGATTGTTTGAAGATGGTAAGAAATAGGAGGAAACAAAAAACAAAAGGAAATTTCGATTCCGAAACTATGAAAGAATGTGTAAAGGTCATAATCGGAGGAGAATCGATAAGAAGTGCTGCTAAAAGATTTGGATTAAAATTTCAAAATATTGGTATGTACGTTAAGAAGGTTAGAGATAACCCAGATAGGACAAATGAAATGATAGTAAGAAACAATACTAGAAAAGCTTTTACTGACAAACCGGAAAACGACCTTGAAGCAAACTTAATTAAATGTTCAAAACGTTTTATGGGCTTAATGACCTATAAACTCGAAAACTAGTATATGAGATGGCCAAAATGAACAATATTGGCTGCCCGGAAAACTGGAAAGGGCTGACTACGGGTTTATGAAACGTCACACAAATTTATCTCTCCGTGCTGTTGAAGGATGCAGTATTGCGCGTGCTATTTCCTTTAACAAACAGGTGAATTTTTTTTTTATAATTACGAAAAATTATTCGAAAGATACCCAAAAATTTGTTATTCATCCCGGATTTGGAATCTGGATAAAACAAAAACAGAAACTAACCAGCAACATTCTCGCGTGATTGCTCAAAAAGGCACAAAACAACTAGCAACTCTTGTTAGTAATGAGAGGAACTCTAGTTACAACAGTTCTATTTATAAATGCAGTTGGTAATACTATACTTCCTGCTTTGGAATTTCTGAGACTACACTTTAAGAGCCACATGATCAGTGGAGCACCAAGCGCAACCTTGTGGTTGATTCATCAGTCAGGTTGAATGACCACGTCTACTTTTGTTCCTGTGATGCAGCACTTCATAAAATGTTCAGGGTGTTCTCAAAAGAGGAGAATGCTTCTCATTTGCGACGATCACGAGAATCACTTATCAATAGAGGCTATTGAACTAGCAAGAGGTAATGGCGTGCACATTCTTCCAGCGCTACTACATTGTACCCACATGATGCAATCACTGGATGTGGGATTGATGAAACTATCCAAAACACATTATAATGCAGTAATTGATTCATGGTTGATGTCTAACCCAGGTGAACCTTTTGGAATGTATCAAGTGTTCTCATGTGTTAGAATAGCAAATGACCGTGCCATGTTAACACAGAGCATTATAAATTCTTTCAAATAACAGGAATATTTGCATTTGACAGACAAATTTTCACCAAAGATATGTTTGCTCCCAGTTTGTTTAGAGACCTACTCCTCCAGAAGGAGCTTCCAGGCGCATCTCTAACATGCCAACAAGCGGCAAGTCCAATAATTTTAGAATTTGCAGAACCCCCCTCATATTCTCAAATTGCGAGTAAAGTTTTTCAGCATCCAATAGACACTTCTTAAACATCAAGCTATCAAAACGATAGGGCTACACGTGATTGCTCTATGCCATCTCAACAGGCTGACACTTATTTAAGTCCTGAAGAGATACGAGGATATCCAAACTCAAACCTAGCTCCAGGAAACCAAGAGAAAATGGTAAAAGTAGGGTAATAACTGACACCCCAGAGAAGCTTCCTCTGGAAGAAAAAGAGAACAATAAAGGAAATCACCAATTCTAATGCGGAACCTAAATCTGGGAAAAGAAAACTAGTTTTTGAAAATCAGAAAGAGGAGACAAATTATGATGATGAACACAAGAACCACGGCAAGGTTTTGGCTAGATTGAACTGAAAATTGAATATTTTTTGCTGGTTAAGTTTGGGACTGAAATACAAACAGAACTTTGCTATGCTGGGATAATTATTGATAAATGTGATGATGCAGATGTAGAAATTTTGATAACATCATCTATAATTAATTGTAAGTTTTTTACCCTACCGTACCAAATATCTCTAGTGTTTCATTATCTGGTATCGTAGCCATTTTGCCAACTTCTTCTGAGAAGGGTAGACAGCGACAGAAGTCATTTTTGTCTTTGTCAGTTTCATGGCCGTCTACAGGTGCGCCCTTAGTGGGGCACCCTTAGAGGTTTTTGAAGGAGTGGTTTCGATTTTTTTTACGCAGCATAGGGTACCATCTTAAAAGCATATATACAGTAAGTGATTAGGGAAAATTGAATATTTTTTCTCTTGATTTGGTAAGGTGTTAAGAGAAATAAAACAGTTTGAATTTTTATGTTTGTAGGTGAAGAGTGTGATGGGATGCTTTGTGGCACGCTAGTTTGCTTATTTTAGTCGACCATATTGCATTTTTCGGTTTCGTACGAATTTAATTAGACAAAAAGTCTACTTTTCTTGACAAGCATAACGTTGTGTATAAAGAAAAATACTGTGATCCTATTCTAATACACAAAACAAGAATAAAAAAGGGCCTTAAAGAAATCTCACTAAATTTTGCAAAAGGAAGTAACTTAAATTAAATGTTTTAACCACAAAATAAAATTATTAAAGAGTATCGAATTATCAAATCGAGATGATCTACATACTCGTTTTTCTTATATCACTTCAGTGAAGTCTTCGTCTCACATATATTTACCAGAAGAAGAAAAATTGAAAACACTAACCAAGCATGTACTGTTCTGGGCTGGTCTCCTATTCAACAAATACTGAATTCTGAAAAAAAATCTCATATGTCAACTAATCTAGTTGAAAAATTCAAGACACGTATGACCTCAAAATTAAAATGATGCATACAACTTAAGCGAAAATTTTAAATTGAAGTTCGGTCAATCTACTTCTACATCTCAAAAAATTAAAATTTTGAGGCTTTTGCGTCAATCCAGGTCAAAACAAAAAATACTAACTGAATTTGTTGCCACAGACTATTTTAATGAAGACTATAGCAGAAAACTTATGAAAGACGAAGGTGTTTTGCCTAAAATACCACCCCGAGCTTCAGTAAAACTTTCCACTGAAATTAAAAACTTTGCGACGGAATCTTATTAAAATGCTGAATACAATAGAATTTATCCAGGTATGAAAGATTTTATGAATGCTAAAAACGAAGCAGTGGAGAAGGTAAACATACAAAAAAGATATGAAGTCAAATTATTATAAGATTTGTTATGAATAAGTTCAAAATTAAATATGTACTTAAAAATTATTATTAAAAATAAATAAAAGTTTATCTCGGGATTTGAACCTACGACACGTACTTTGCTAGAGTACCGCTCTAACCAACTGACCCATCGAGAGACAATCCCCAATCCATGTAAATTTTGTCTTTAACTGCGTAGAACTGGTCAGTTGTTTGGAGGGGTACTCTAGCAAAGTTCATATTGTAAGTAGTACACGGGCACTATCCCCTCCATTTTTTACGTCACAACCCCGCGCACTGGGGCACCTTCCCTTCACTTTTGTTAAGTGAGAAAGACGTATATTTGTAGGGTGGTGTCGACTTCTTTATGGGAATTTTCAACGCTTGGGCGGAGTTGAGCCTAATTAAGGTCCTTTGGCAGTACTAATAGGCTTTTGACTGTATACCCCTTGGAGGTTAAGCAATTGCGCGTACATGATTGTTCTGATTGGAAGACAGTCTCTGCATTCTGATTGATTATGGCGGAAATTTGAATTTGTAATCTAATAAGGGGCCTAATGCTAACTAAGACACGTGTAGAACTTGAAAACTTGTTCTCGCCCTGTCACCTGGTTGGAAATGGTATAGGCTAACCTTATAAGAGAGTGTAGAACTAGTTTGGGACTTGCCCTATCGTGCCTTGGTGCAATTGTATGTGGGTTCTAACCAATTATCAGAGTGTAGCCCTTCGCCCCAGTCATAAAATTTGTACTCTAAAAGGTGGCCCTAATGCTAACTTTAAGACAAGATTTGTGTTAGGTCAGCGCCCTGCCTTTGAGTTAAAATTGATTTTCAGCGCAATCTAATTGTGTATTTTAAACCAGCAGTATTCTCTGTAATAATAAAGGTAGGACTAATTAGGGTTTGTTTGTGGCGCCATCTAGTGGTGTATAGACAATGAATATTTTCTGCAATAGAAGTAGATCATACACTCTCTTTCTCACTCGTTTATTCGTTTTTCTCTCTCTTCGGCTCTTGCTCACACACACAAACAAATCAATCAATCAATTAATCAATCAATCTCAAACAAATCATGCTCGATCAAATCAATCAGATCAATCTAATCAATCAATCAACCAATATCAATAAATCACGTCTTAGTTTGGAAACCAACTTACAGTTCAAAACTGATTTGGTTTAATTAATTATAGTTTGCTTGCTCAAAATCAGCCACAGTTCAAATACCAAATTTGATTGGCTTTCTGTTGCACCTTTGCGTTCAATCATACTGATATTATTTGAATTCAGAGCTGATTTTGTATGATTAAGTTAAATCAGTTTGGTATTTAATTGATTTGATTAATTTGATTTGATTAATTGATTTGTATATTTGAGAAGAGACGAGGAGAGACAAACACGATCAACCTCTACTACAGAAAACATTCATTAGCCTTTACACACTATATTGCACCACAAACAACCCTAATTAGTCCTAGAAATATACTGCTAGGTGGCGCCGCCTCTATTACAGAAAACGTTCGCTAGTTTAAAAATATACCACTAGATGGTGACACAAAGAAACCCTGATTAGTCCTAGAAATATACGCTAGATGGTGCCACCTTTATTACAGAAAATATTCATTAGGCAATATACAACCAGATGACGAGACAAATTCAAATTTCCCAACAAGCGCTACAACAGGAGGGCGCAGGCCCTAACACATTTTTCTATGTTTTGTCTTATAAGCTAGCGATATGTCCCTTATTAGAGTACAAGTTCAAATTTCTCGCAAGAAGTAATTAGAATGTAAACACTTAAATACAAATCCAGATTCAAATTTCCCGCCAAAGGGGCCAGGGGCTAAGACCCGAAAGTAAGTAAGTTGCGAACTCCTATGTCTGTCCTATAAGTTAGTATTAGGCCTCCTTATTACTATAATACAAGTTCAGATTTCCCCTCATAAATAGCGTCACAAACAAATTTTTGGTCGAGCGGCGAGGGCCTGAAAGTAAGTTGCCAATCCCTACATCTGTCTTACAAGTTAGCATTATACCCCTTATTATAATACAGATCCATATTTACAGCCATAACCTGCAGAAACCGAAATAAAAATATAAATTCAAATTTTCCGCCACTGGGGCCTCGACAAGGGACAAAGCCCCAAGAGTAAGTTGAGCCCTACACCTATCTTAAAAGTTAGCATTAGTCTACTTATTATTATAACAGAAATATAAATTTTCCGGCAAGGGTACCACGATAATACACGAAGACCTACGAACAATTTGCGATAACCACAAAGGGCAAAGACCCAAGAACAAGTTGTGACACCCTACACAAGTCTTACAATCTCGGTTATGCTCGGGAGGGTTGGAGTGGATCGCCGAAACAGCCTTCGCCGAAAGCCTTGTCTCGCGTCGCGAAATTTTACCTATATGAGATATGATATCGCAAAGATCTGCCGGTCATAACTCAAAATGTTTCCGTAACTACACTCTAATATCTTCCCTAGGGCATGTTTAAAATCTAAAAGCCCTTTTTGACAGTTCATTCGAGACGGAACCTGTATGAAAGCCGTCTTATGTGATAGCATGGCAGGCCCTTATCGGTAAAAATTCAAAGATTAAAAGAGGCCGGTATACTTAATTTGATTATAACCCTTTTTTGACAGAGGTAATTCAGCTAAGATAGAGCTTGTATGCTGTATAGAGGCAAAATCTAGCTTAAAGAAGAAGAACACAAGCCATTTTTCGGCGTATACACCACTATATTGAAGATGCTGTCTTGTGTGTATTAGAAAACATGCTACTGATCCGGAGTTGGATAAAGAAAGATGTATGGGTACAGCTTCAGGGCGAAGAAGAATTGAAAGCCTATGTAGTATTTCAAGGTAGCGTGGGGAACTTAGCTAATTTTTAAGAATAATCCCATATCTGTGTAATACTAATGGTAAAATAAAATATTAGACATTAGCCCTTGCGTGTATTTAAAGTACAATTACTAACAGGGGAACATTATTATGAAGCAGCATCAGGGTATTAGATGGTGTTGGTATTGAGGAAAATAATTATTATTTCACCTAATACTGGACCTTCATGTTTTCTACAACAGTAAATTTTTCAAATATTCTGTAAACACATTAGTTAACACGACGCCACTTTCCAATCATAATAAAGTTGTATGACTGTTAAATAACAAATGCATTCCATAAAAGCAGTTTTATCATATATGTGAAATCTTTTAAATGTATGTTGTAAATAACTATCGTTTTGTATATAAATTCATATAAGTTCACTCTGAGTAGCCTGCGAAAGGGAAAGGTAAATACGAATTGCAGTAAGGTTATATAGATAATTAGGTTTGTGTATTTTACATTCTAATTATTTAATGATGGGAAAGTCAATAACCAGTTTTATATCAACTATCCATAAGTAAAAACACAAAACGGTTTAGTGAACTGTATAAAATATTTCTATTTGTAGTTTAGTTCGCCATTGCCGTTATTATTCAAGTAGTTGAAAGAAAAAGCACATCTGAAGGTATTCGTATTCTTTTTAACATATATTTTACCTGATATTGTTCACAAAATTGCCAAAATTATAGAAGCTCTTATTCTACCCATTTATTTGGTTAATTAGATAAAGGTGTGAGTGTTACGCTAGTTTTTAAAATTAATTAATTAATAGTAGTATACGGTACGTATTTGTTGGTTTTAAACTTCGTAGTTATCGATTCGGGTGTAATAATAAACCGTTAAAACCTTTGGTATTTTATTTCCGTTATAGCAATTTGGTATTTTGAACTGTGGCAGATTTTGGGCAAGCAAACTGTAATTAATTAAACCAAATCAGTTTTGAACTGTAAGCTGGTTTCCGCAAACTGTAAAACATGATTTATTGATTTTGGTTGATTGATTGATTGAGATTGATTTGATTGATTTTATCAACATGATTTGTTTGAGATTGATTGATTAATTGATTGATTCATTTGTTTGTTGTGTGAGAAAGAGCCGAAAGAGAGAGAGAGAGAGAGAGAGAGAAGAGAGAAGAGAGAGAGAGAGAGAGGAGAGAGAGAGAGAAGATGTGCATATCAACTTCTATTGCAGAAAATGTATTAGCATACACCACTAGATGGCGCCACAAACAAACCTAATTAGTCCACTGCTACTTTATTATCAGAAAATACTCGCTAGTTTAAAAAATATAGAACTAGATGGCGCTAACAATCAATTTTAACTCAAGAGGGCCAAGGCGCTGGCCCAACATAAGTCCTGTCTTAAAGTTAGAATTAGGGCCATCTTATTAGAATTGAAATATTTATGACGGGGGCGAAGTCCTATACCTGTCTTATAAGATTAGGTTACAATAACATACAATTGCACCAAGGGGCCCACGATAGGGTCCAAGTCCCAAGATCTAGTTTCTGCACTTGTCTTATAAGGTTAGGTCCCCACACCATTTCCAACCAGGGGACCCCGTCAGGGGCGAAGGCCCGAAAAAATGTTTTGAAGATCTAGCATTAGGGCCCTTATTAGAATACAAATTCAAATTTCCCGCCATAACCAATCAGAATGCAGTGACTTAGTCCTCCCATCAGAGCACAGCGGTTGAGTGGTGGACTAAGGACCAATCAGGAGCCAGAGAGGCGCGTGCACGCACGACCAATCGGTTAAAAGGTGGGGCGTGGCTTAGTTTTAATCTCTCCGATCAGAACACCCCATGTACGCGCAATTGCCTAACCTCGAAGCGGTATACAGCGAAAAAGGCTCTTAATACTACCAAAAGGACCTTAATTAGGAGATCAACTCCGCCCAAAGTTGAAAAAATCCTACCAGAGGTAAACTTTTTATTTGCGTTATTAATTAATAATAATGTTTAATTACATATTTACTATCGAACTTATTCGTTCATAACAAAAACCTATAATCTATAAATTATTTTAAGGAGTAGTTAACCACTTCAATATTATATTTGATATTTTGTAAAAGTTAACACATGATTACAAGCATATTAAATTACAATTTTCAACAACACAAGGTGTTCTAATGTCATAGTTAAAACTGCTATTAAACGAAAATGTTTGCTTTGCGCACGCTGTAGAAATTACGAAAGGATTATAATAAGTAGCTTTATTTAAAAAAAATACCGAACAGGTCCCAAATAACACCATTTAATTATTTTAACATATTTGCTGAAGTATAAACGTTTACTAGAAAAAACAGTAAATTTATAAGAAAATATGTATACTTTAATACTTTTGTAACACCCTGTACATGAAAATGATGTTATGTAGTAATACGGAATCTGAAAGATTTTCCAGGAAAAGAACCAAAAAGTATATTTTGGATAATGGTAGACATTTTAAACAATTATTGACCTAACTTTAGTAAATTTCAGTACTTTTAAAGACTTTGAATATGTTTTCTTTAAATATGTTTATCACTGTGGGTGGTTGAGAAGTAAAAACCTTAGATTTTGCTTTATCATATAAAAATCACATAAAAATGGAGTTTTAATAAAGATTTCTTAACAATGTTATATATTTTTACCTTCCAACATACATATAGATACAGTGAGTCCCAGAAGTTACATCTAAATTTATTTAAAGTTCAAGTGTCTAGTTTTTGGAGAAACGCTCGTACACGTCAATTTTTATTTTTGACCACGGTTTTTTTAGTGGTAAAATTTTGTATATAGGATAGCCCAAAAATAAGTTACGACCACCAACTTTATTTTGTCAAATGGAAACACCTGTTTTTTATTTCATTTTCTGAATCTGCCTTGAACTCTGAGTAAATCTCATGTATCATGTCCTATACCTAAAGTCAATAGATCTCGAAGAATTTACAATTGAACGAATCAACAATTAAGTCCGTATCAAGGAAGCGGCCCCAAAAGGAACAATTTATTCAAAAAACAACAAGCAAATCAAATCAAATGTTCAAAATGTGCACCATTTGCGGCTTGACATTAGCCAAGGCGTGAATAACTCTCTGCACGTTTTCAACCGCTTCTGGAGTTGTGCAGCACTTCTCTTTATTTTCTCTTCAATATCTCCAGATTGTTTGGTCAGTCAATATATACTTTTGATTTGAGATAACCCCACAGAAACTAATCCAACGGGTTCAGGTCGGGTGACCTACAGGTTCGGTAGGTCCTTTCCTTCCTATCCACCTATTAGAAATGTTTCATCAAAAATACACCATTTCGGAAAGGACAAATATTGACGTCAGAAATAAATTGACATACACAACGAAATGGAAACATGAACCTATTGTTTATGGATCATCTTAAATACGATTATTTTGCAAGTGTTCTTGATAGTTTTTTTTTTTCGTAAATCGAGATCTGTTGACTATAGCTATAGGACGTGGTAAATGAGATTTACTCAGAGTTCAAAGCAGATTTAGAAAATGAAATAAAAAACAGGTGTTTCCATTTGACAAAATCATTAGTTGGTGGTAACTAATCTTTGGGCCACCCTATATACAAAATTTTACCACTAAAGAACCGCAGTCAAAAATAAAATCGAGCGTTTCTCCAAAACACTTAGACATAACTTCTGGGACTCACTGTATGTAGGTATAGAAGGTTATGCAATCGACTTTTTTTCATTGTCGCTAAATCGACTTATTAGCTCATTTTTCAAGGTTCGGTCAAGTTTTACCAAGATTGGCGTATCCGTGTCTGTGTCCGTGCCTCCCTTTCAGATAATAAGCCAGAAACACATTAAGTAAGGTTTAATAATCTAGCTGACCAAATTTAGGGAATATAAATTGTACAGGGTGCTCAAAATTTACTGTCAAACTTTTGAGAATTTAAAATCCTTTTTCTTCCTTATTTTAAATACAACACCCTGTATAATTAGATGGCATTCGGTACGGAATTAAAAAACAAAACTTTTTTTAATACATGTCCCTATCAAGATTCCTAACGCTTTAAAAGATGTACGCAAAAAACTCGTTTTATCAACTATTTCATTAGCAATTTTAATTGGCTGTTAAATCGATCTAATGTCATGAATGTAATTTGGACAAGTATTGCATGACATTTGTTACTATTGTAAGATCTCCTTTAAAATAGTTTGCTTCTAATTGTGCCTTTATGATGAATATGGTTTACATATTAGGAGAGTTCCAATAGAACTGTTTTTGGCTAGTCGGCTTTATTCAGAGCGTTATCCACAACGACGGCATCCGAACAAGCGTAGTCTGCACAATTTATTGGAGAGATTCACGCAAACGGGAAAAGTATAATTGCTCAAACCAGTTCGAAATAAACAGCTTCGAACAGAAGAAGAGGGATTGGATATGCTACTACAGGTTACGGAACATCCGTCCTTTAGTTAGAAGGTAGTGGCTAATGCACTAGATGTTAATGAAAGTACTGTTCAACGTGTTTTAAAAGACAATCGGTTCTATGCGTATCACATTCAGTTTCACTAAGAACTTTTCCAAGAAGACATAAACATATGGAATTCTGCAATTGGGCAGGATAAAATAAGGTTCATTTTTTACTTTTTCGGTAAGGTTTTGTTCTCCGAGGAGGCCACCTTCCTTAAACGGGGACATGTATCTAGACTTTCTACAAAATGAGTTGCCCCGTTTGTTTCAAAATTTACCGACAGAAATAAGAAACGCAATGTGGCTGCAACACGATGGAGCTCCAGCATATTACTCACTGCAAGTCAGGAACCATCTAAATTGAGCCTTTCCTGTCAAGACATGCAACAAAGAATACAAAATGCATTTCGAAAAATTACACCTGTTGTATTAAGAAGATGCAAGGATCTTTCAATACACGTCTTCGTTTGTGTTTAGAAGAAAACGGAAGACATATTGAACATAATTTATAATAAAAAAATAATTTTGTAATTTTTTTATTAGTTATGAAAAATAATTTAGTTTTGTTTTATTAAAATTGCTAATGAATTTTTGTCATTGTATGAATAACGATTAATTTTATAAGAAAACTGTAGATGTATTTTTTAAAGAAAATGTAATTTTACATAAATTCTATTTAATAACATTTTTTAATATAAAACGAAATAAACGTAAAAGTTAAATAAATATGATTGAAAATGCTGCATTATCGATATTTTTATAGAAGCGTGCGGCTTTGGAATTGTTTAACGTTAACATGTATGTATGTCTATTAATCTCTATCTGACATGAGGCTCATTCTGACTAGATTATTGGTATTGTTTAAATGTTGCCTGTTTTCGTTATGAACGTATAAAGAGGTTTCAAGTTATCCTAAAAATTGAAATTAAAGATATTTCATTTTTAATTTAAGTTACCAACTAAGTGTATATTAAGCTCTGTTTGTTATGAAGTTTTAAACGTCTGTTTGACATCGATGATTGGTTTTGTGTTTACAGCATTGCCTATTTTCGTAATGAACTTTATAAAAGAGGTTGCATAATTATACTAAACAATTTTTTATTAAAATTATTTCATTCTTTTCATTTTAATTTTGTACGTTGAAGAATGCTGTATATGAACGAAAAAGACGTGTTTTAGTTTGATTTTATAATCTGCTGCTTCCTGCACTTTAATGTTCTGGCCTGGGGTAGGCGTATTTGTGTGAGTCTGTGTGCTATGTGTAGGTGGAATATCCTTTACAAGAATCTGGGGCTAACCCGTTGCGCTGTGAAAAGTATATCCCTGGGGTTGACAGAATTTAGGCAACTACCTTTCTATTCATCGGAGTAAATAAAAGATGACTACGGGGTTTCAGCCCGGCGTAACATCGTTCAATAGGCGTATGTGTCATATTGTCTGCTTTGACTTCGTGCATTTAGCCTCAGATTTTATCAGCTCAAGACCAGTTGTGCGTGGATGATGTTCAGGTGGTGGTGTTGCGTTTAGTAACTATGACAAACGGTACGGCACTTACAAAGGTCGTCAAGTTGACGGAACGGATCTACGCGCAAGTAGATGTCGGTGCGTACACGAGCAAGTAGACAAGTCGTCGGTACTAGTAAGTAGAGTAGAGAGTAGAGTTCTAATCCGATTTCGCGTCTCGCGTTTTTATAGAGAATCCGCGGAAGACGGGACTGCTTCTGTCTTCAGGTTAGGATTGGCGGAAGGCGGATTGGACTCTGACATAGAAAAACTTTCGATGTTTTTGAAATTAACGTCGGTGGTGCTATAAATTTAATATTTGATTAAAATCTGTAAATGCTAATAATTAATTAAATCAGGACAATTAGAAAATAAATAATATTAACAGGAAAATGTGGTAAAAGACGCTGGCTCTTTACAACCACGTTTGAAAACTAATTTTATTTAAAATGAGATGGTATACCGCGCTCTATTGCTCCAGTGTGTGAGATTTTACTAAGTTAAAATCAGTCTTTTAAACCTTTAGGCGGACGGTCCTCATTCGCGCATGGTTCCGTCCTGCGGCATCTGAGCGTTTTATTATTTTCTGAAAAGACATGAATCGAACATCGTATAGGTGTTTTGAAATCTAAAACTCATGCCATGAGAATTGTGGAACCCCTAAGAAAAAACAATTACATAACAAATAGTTTAAATTTGAAAGAACGTACCAAAATAGTGGTACTCTTTGCAAAAAATGACGAATGTGCTGGGCGCACACCCGCGCAGTCTAATGAAAGCATCGCGATAGAAATGTTAGTCATAGGCACGTTTCGAAATTTAATGCAAGAATTCTGCGGAATTATGACGGAAAGGCCAATTAATTACGAGATAAATCTTTGGAACATCTGTTTTGGCAAGGAATTCTCTTTAATTTAAACAATTTTGTTAATCACCACAATTGCATGTAGTGTTACACCTTAAAGTCCGCATCTTATGGGAAAGTTTTTTATTCAAAAATAACGTCAATTGACGTGTTTAAAAGTAGTCAGGTGGTTTTCGTCACCTGTCAAATTTGACTTTTTTTTTAAATTTGCCAAAATTTCTTAAAAATTCGAAAAAGTTTTGTAAGAAAAATTGTTCCTCTTTCGCTTCCACACCTATGTACTAAGTTTCAGCTTTCTAGAATGTATTTTTTCAGTTTTTTTCTAAAAAAATTACATAAAATCACTTAATTTGTAACGGGTTTTCGGTGAAGGCAAGTAAGCCTGCCTTCAATGAGCACCAATACAAAAATTAAGCTTGTTGGGAATTATTTTATTTAACCTACACATAAGTTACGGTATCTATTGTATTATGTTTCCGGATCCACTCCTGTATCGGTTGCGCATTTAGGTTTTTTCGTTCCAGGAGATGGAAACGAATTCCTGCGCCACCCAAAGATAAGGTCACAGTTTCTCTTGACAAACTAGAATCATTCACCAAGTGTTGATGATGAATGATTACCGGTTAATTAATACGAGCTCTATAAATCTAATTCAACAACAGCGGTAAAAATTTACATAAACGGTTATCAGTAGCAAATGTTTTACAAGTTTTGAAACAAATTAAATACTTTCAAATTTAGTTATATAGCGAGTATCCATTAAGTTAAATTCAATTCAATAATTTAAACTACTGTTTTACCTCATACCCGCAGAAAATAAAGAGCTTATGTGCAAACACAAGAGACCGAAAAAGATAATGGGACACGCGCTTCTGCCATATAACCTATAAAACGTTGGCAGTGGGGACCTGGGTAATTCCGGTGTACTCATGGTCAGACGGACGCGTGAAAGCTTATTTTAATTAAAATTAAACTAATGATTGATTCAATGCTTATTTCGAGATTCACAAATTACTGGTTATTAAATAACGGTGGGAATGATATAAAATTTTTCCACTTTTACCCAAAAAATGCATGTCCCATATAACGGGTTACCTCATAATCATCTTATAATCACAAAATTTCAGAAATCAGATACTGTCTGGCATATGTATTGGCTTTTGCATTATTTAAAATATGTAAAATTGTATACAATGCAGATAGATTATTCCATTGCTATCTAACGTTATTTGGTCAACATGACATTATTTCATACTAACTTTGATTTTTAGTTTGAACTTATTCTGTCTGTATCTACAGAATCAAATTTATTCCCTAACAGTAGTTACCGATGGCAAATTATTTATATATTCGTATTTTTTAAACATATGTTTCACGTCAAGTACTTATCAATGTCAAAATGCAATTTTAAGTAAATCAATTAATTTATCAGAAAGGTGTTAGTTCTCAATTGTATATTATTTCAGTATCCATTAATTACATTTATCGGGTCTCAAATTTTACTTGTGAATGCAGCGGTGTACTTATCTCTAACTAATACCAATATAAAAGATTTTAAGTGTAATTTTCATTCAGAGGATGTATTGTAATACAAATAAATTGTTAATCGGCAAACTTTAATTGCGGAATATAAACAGTAAATTTGTGTTTACAGTTAACGGTGTTATAATTTACATATTCGGTTCTGTTTATCATGAGAAATTTTATTTTGAATATACAAAATTTAACACTATTTTTTGTTACGATTCATTACTCTTTACGGTGCAATTATTTATAATACTTAATTCAAATATCTCATCAATATTTGACGGTGAATACATTAATTAACTTACGGACTTGATTTCTCTTTCTGTTACTAAATACGGAGCGTTTACAGATTTTTCGAACAGCGGTACTAATTACTGAGTCTTTTATTAGGAAAAAAGCTAATGTTCACAAACTACATTTCATCTGCCGTCCACATGCATTTTCATTGCCACATGTCTTAAACCCATTTTTTCAAGAAAAACTGTAATTCTCATTCTAAATTTAGTAAATTTTAATGCAAAGTTTATGTAGTTGCTCCAAAACTAGTCTTACTTCATTTGGTCGAAGAGTGGGAAGATCCACTATTACATTCATAACTAAGTTTGCCACCAAATTAACCGCCACTACTTTCTAAGAATAATTATTTTTATAATAAAAACGCCACAACAAATACAATACAATACCAACACATAAAATTTTTAAAAATTATTATTAATTTTATTCAATACATAAATAAAATGTTTACCTCGAGTAGGATTTGAACCTACGACTTGTACTTTGCTAGAGTACCACGCTAGCTAACTGCGCAATCGAGATTCAAGCCCCAATCGATGTAAATTTTGTCTTTATGTACGTAGAACTGATGTAAATTCTAAATATAATGAGATTAGAAACAAATTAGTTATAATAATTCATACAATTTTTCTTTATTTAGCGATTGACGCTAACCTAAAAAAAACTATTAGCAATTTTCAATCGTAATTATCACAATCTGGATTAAAAAATTATTTTAAGAATCACATTTCGGTATGCCGTCCATCACGTTCAATACAAACTATTGTTCTTCTCGACACCACGTTAATTGAATTTTGAATGATTTGTGGTCTTATGTCTGTCCTGAAATTTCCAAGTTCTTCTTCCAAATTAATCTTGGCAATTTTTTTCTGAGTGTTTTGAAAATGGCTGGGAAGTGTTATTTTAGCGAACAGGTTAACATGCTGTAACTGTTAGGTTTCTGTGTAGGAAACTGTGAAAGAAGTGTTGAAGAATATCGTAAAAAATTTCCTAATTTTGTTATCCCTCATAGAGAAGCATTTCCCAATATTGCAATTTAGGATGACCCACACATTACTACTAGAATTCTCTCTTGACAAACCGAGTTATCAAACGTATCCTACTACATCTATATTACAACCAAGAACTGCAAGTATTGTTAAACACTCTCCCGGATCATACCCATTGAATTCGAAATGTTCTGTATTTATTAACGATCAATGCTCTTGGTACAGTGATAACGTGCACCAAATCTGGTCTTTATAAGTTCAAGTGTAACTGAGATATTGATTTTTTGGGAATTTGAAACCCAAGTTTCAAGGCATATAACTTCTCAGCGGTGCAATTTAGTAGAGCTGCAAGTTGCCGTAAATCACTATATTTTGGGTTCCCCTACATCTGTGCCGCTTCTTTAGAATCACACTGAATAGCATCACAGTGCATCAAAATAAGTCTCACAGTGTCTGCGATGTGTGTGTGTTGTGTGCGTGGTGCGTGTGCGTCGTGCGTGTGTGTGTGTGTGTGTGTGTGTGGCGTGTGTGCGTGTGTGGTGTGGTGTGTCGTGTGCGTGT
This sequence comes from Vesta saturnalis, assembly GCA_036346205.1. NCBI lineage: Eukaryota > Metazoa > Arthropoda > Insecta > Coleoptera > Lampyridae > Vesta > Vesta saturnalis. Next base: position 151,190 of record JARFJB010000139.1, on the reverse strand, counting down.
GTGTGCGTGGTGCGTGCGTACGTTGCGTCGTGTGTACTGGTGCGTGCGTGTGCGTGTGTGTGCTGTGTCGTTGCGTGTGCGTGTGGTTTTGCGTGAAACGTGAAGTGTGTCTGTGTCGTGTTGTGTGTGGTTTGTCCGTGTGTATGTGTTTGCGTGCGTGCGTGCGCGTGTATGTGTACGTGTTACTTATGTCTGTACGTGTGTGTGTTGGTTCTTTCGCGATGTATAACGTGAAGATTGTGTCTACTTGGATGTTCAGTGTTGTGTTTGGGTTTTATCCGATTGTTAGTTTAGCATGCTTGGAGGTTTACATGTTCGGGTGTTTACTTATTCGCTGGTTTCTTTGTATTAGGTTGTGTGTTCCAATGTTAGTTAACTAGTTTTTTGATTTTATGTACCTGCTTGAAACTAGTTTCTTGCATGCTTTAGATCCTTTTGGTGTGCTTGGTGCTATACTTCTATATTTTGTAGACGTATTTTTACGTATTTCTTGTGCAACATGTTAGCAGGGCCCTTGTTTTGGGTTTTACTGGGTATTTGCATGTTTTAGCTTCTTTGGTATATCGTCTTGCTTGTTGAGTATTGATTGTGGCTTTGCAGGTATGTGTTTGTCAAATAATATGTGATTATACTGATCTTTGTCTTTTGTAATTTTCCAAGGCTCAGAAAATTTAAGGAATGTAGTAGTACTAGTTAGATGATATTGCTGGAGTGAAACCTTCACTACTTTCCCTATCGCTCATAACATTCTTCGGGGGTAAGCCCAAAAAATTGTTGATTGCAACGCGTCGATGAGTCATTTGTGGAATACCAGAAAACTGAAAGCTGAGGATGGGTCATGTGAAAGTTATTTGATTTCTTAAATATCGATATACTTTGTACAGATTGCAGACGCAACACGCTGTTGAGCCCTAATTGGAAAAAAGTAAAAATGTGTTTGGGGTAATTAAAAACTATCAAGTAATTGTTAAGGTATCGATTGGTCAAGAAATTTGTGTATCAATTTTCTTTTCTTACGAATTTTAGTTTGTTTTTCGTCGAAACATTTTGTCCTTTGTGAAAGTTAACCTTAAAATGACGAGTCATGCGTCCTTTAAAAATAAACTGTGAGATCCCGCTACCGATAAGGGTCACGCATGGTGCCTCATGTATCATGATTCACCGTACGTTAATTTTATTTTTCTTCTTTTTAATAAAATATTCATAATAATTTATAACAAGATTTATTATTAGTTTTTCTAAAACATAACAAATACCATAATTATTTCTACTTAGGAAATATTTGGTTATAAGGAATTAAAGAAAATACTGCATTTGCTTCTTTCTTATAAACAGCAGCGTAAATTTTAGTATATTTCTTCTTTTCCGTTTTCTCAATTTCTCTCCAATTGTCAGTTAGCACTTTACCTAATTTCGAGCCAGTTTCGCCATCTTCAGAATTAAGACTATATTTCATATCGCCAAGAGTAATTGATTTGACACTAACGTCTGTTATTGTAAGATAATCTTCATTATTTCTTTCTTCTACTATCCCCTTAAGGTTTATTTGGGAAAGGTAATCCCCTAAAAATTCAGTATAATTACTGTGCGTAACAAGGAGTGTGTGACTTACTTCCAACAGTACTTACACTTCCTTTACCACTAAAATCTACTCCATTCAATATAGCATTTCTATAATCATAATCAGCTCTATAATCGACCTCTGGACAAAACATCGTAATAATCAGAGAGAAGTTAGTATCTGTAATCGTTGAACTAAAACAATTTTTTGGAAACGTGAACAGATATCAGTATTTAAGCTTATTACTCAATGTCTCTGATTTCTCCTGTAGTGTGACCATGCAGCTCGATGTTCTTATACGCTTGGTAAAATTTTAATGTTGGATGCGATTCAATAGTCCATTCTGGAATCGTCATTGGATCGATAGGTGGAATATTATATTCAGGTACTCCTGCAAGAAATACATATAGAAGGTTTGCAACATTATGAGTAGATCATGTACCTGCGTTCAGCAATGCCAAACCTTTTGGTATCGCAGACTTTAAACATTGGTTTAAATTTGGATCGGAGCGTGAACATAACTCAAATGGACCTAAAAGATAGTACTATTGGTAAACATTAGTTAAAAATGATACTTACTTATCAGCTGCGAGTAAATGCAGCTAACGTTCAAAAGAACTAGCACAAGCAAGCTGGAGTATTGATACATGTTTTACTACTTTGTGTCTAAGGGTTTTCCTTTATATAGCGAAATAATACGTTAGTTCATTGTTTCAGTAATGGCGGTTAACAATATAATTTTTTGTCTCACGAGTACAATAATTTAATGTTTATTAAAACATTTCTTGAGAAAAATGCATTAGCACTAATGGTAGCGATTGTATTAAAATGACTAGAATATACTTATGTTCATGATCATGGTGTTCTTAATTGTATTTGAACTAATACCTGCAAACATTGAAAGTAATTCTGATACTTGGACCACTGCAAAGTATGCATTCGATTAATAATATAATAATTTTTTGTGAATAGGTTAAGTAAACAAGGTAATTTGACTCCATTAACGTACAATTTCATAAAATTCTGATATCAAACCAAACAATAGGCATTATGAATTCTCCAGTATTCCTTTACAACTTTCTTGATTAATTACGTTGATAAACAAAAATTTGTGAATGTGTAAACTTTTATTACCTAAAACACTCTCGTTCTTTTTGATGCTGCACCGGCTAGTGTTAGATTATGGTCATTGAATTGATTTAACAGATACATTTAAAATTAAAATTACATAAAATGTACATATGCTGTTCTCAGTGTACAGTAACATTTACAATTATTAATAAGTAACTGAAGTTATTTCTTTGTTAGATTTGGCAATATCCCTAAATGATACGTCAAATTTCTGCTTGTGAATGCTTTTACCAATTTCAAATTAAAGTTTACGATTACATTGCAAGTTGATTATATTTTGTTAAATATGTTTATTGATTATGCCATTTTTCATTGTTAGTGTTTTGATTTGTAATCTTCAACGAGGTTTAATAATATTCCGTCTACTAAGATAATATTAGATTCCATAGATGGCTTTTGAATACGCTTATCAAACTTTTACATTACTAGCTTCCTTAGATTTGCGTTTTATGTTACATAAATTTATTTTCAGCGAATCATTTGTTAATGGAAATTATTGAGGGACTCCAAACCATACAATACTAGGCCCTATTAGTATATGATTTTAAAGGAAGTTCATTAAAGACGCGGCGTTTACTTTCCCTATATGAAACATCTAACAATTAACGGGCAAGATCACAGTGACGGCAACTGTCAGAAAAGATAACAGTTCAGGCAGTCTGTAATTTCATTCCAAGATGGCAGACTGGTCGATATAAAGTTTTTACTGTAAAAAAACAGGAAAATTAAAAGAAGCGACCCTATCAAAAATATTGCAACCAACTCTAGCATTAATGCACGATTAACCATGTTGACATTATTAACGTATTGATATCAAAACGTCTTACCGTTAATCAACTTCATTATGACACTATGTGTTTAAATAATAATTTGGCAACTCAATTTTAAAGCTATTGTCATTTACTGATGACGATAACCGAAACTGTAAAGTATTTCAATTTATATAAAAAAATAAGAAATATGCGATTGAGTACCTAAAAGATAAATATTTTAAATGTGTGTGGTGATTGACAGAGTTTACATTTTCATTATAATAATATCTAGTGTAACACTGTGTTATTCTACTATACGGGACTTAACATAGTGAATACATAATAATTAATGGGTAAGGTGTGCTAGCGGTTCGAACCTTGCAAATCCGAGCTTCCTAATAATATAAAATGAAAGCAAGGTTACAAATGATACATTAATAGTGTTTTTATTTGTGGATGGTTTTACCAATTTCAAATTAAAGTTTTCTACAATTTTACACATTCACTATAATTTGATTCGTTTCGTTAAATGTGTTCATTAATTATGACATTTGTCATTGTCAGCATTGGTTCGTTGGAAGGTGTTATCTTTAACACAGTTTAATAATATTTAACTTATTTAAGCTCTAATTCTTTAGTAAAGTAAAATTAAATTGCATAGTTGACTTATAAATACTTTTATCAAACTGTTACCTTATTAGTAGGTGTTTGTTTCATAAATTTATTTTATAACACAAGCTATCATTATTTGCTGAGTTTGCCAACTGTAATTAATATCAAAACGTTTAATCTAGTATAAGATATAAATAAAAAGTACATGTTTCACTCAATTCTATAAGTAGAATGAGGTCTCTTTGGGAAATGACGTCATAAGTGGTGGGAGAAGTAGTGTGGGTATATTAGAGGCGGAACGAAGGTAGTGGCGTGACCGTCTGCCGCTTTGTGGGCGTTTGTCGTCATTTTGACGACCATATTGTGGACTTGGTTTGGTGGACACTTTGTCGGCCGTTTTTGTAATCAGCGCAAAATCTGAAATAGTGCTCTAATAAGCGGCCCTCTTACTATCACAAAAGCCAGGACAGGAACTTGTTTTCAGGCCTTCGCCCCCTTCTCAATAAACACTTTAAATTTGAAATAGTATTCTAATAAGCGGTCGGCATACTATCTCATAAGACAACTATAGACCTACGGAACCTGTCCGCAAGTTTTCGCCACCTGGTTGTTTATGACTCCATCTACCAGTATTTTTAAAATTAACGAATGTTTTATGTATTTAATCTAAAATACAAGAACATTATCGTATAAGGTCCGCATATATCCGAATGGCAATCCTACAGTGTCGTTTTGTTGTAATGGAACCATCTAGAATTCTTCTCAAGGGAGCGTGAATGATATTCTATCAGGATCGTCCAAAGAAGTGAAAACTCTCGCGGTTACCATTCTCGTCAGTGTAGATAGCTGCACAATTTTACTCGGGATTGTTTGATGGATCCCTGTTCACAATTATTGCACATGGTCTATGTGTGTGCCGCGGTAATTGATTGAAGCACATACAAGCCGAAATACATTCTTGAGGCTGGGGATCAATTTGAAAGATCTCAACACTTGTACCGCATACATCTTCGAAGTTGGTGCGGGTCCAGTCCTGAAATAGTAACGCGTTTTCAGAGCACACATAGACGCCTCGGTATTATGGTTTAAACAATAACAATACCCTTTGCTTCCTTTTCCGATTTTTTAATCGACGGACAACCAATCTCGTCCAGGTTTAGTATTAGTTTGTTAAGAAATCTTAAAACCCGCTGTTTTTGACTACCGTTTGTTAAACAGCAGTAACGCTTGTGCCAACTCCTCTTGAAAATCTTTATAGGGTGCATACCCCGACCGCCATTTCAATCCATGGTATGTATTCTCTAAATACCTAATCTGTCTTGAAATGGGTCTTGATATAAAATAATCTCGATGTGGTTTTATCTGCATCAGCAATAAAGCTCCATGATCTGTAACCACCGCAATTTCTTTCGGTATAAATTCGTTGACAACACCTCTAAACCCTTGTACGTCCAAGTGTGTGTCCATCTTCTTCTTTCAGTATCGCTGTAAACTGATGCTTGTGATCTACAGTTACCCCTTTTAACAGGTAAAATCTACGGTGACATAGAAGTTTATCGATCTGGATAACTTTATCGAACTCGGCATACACCAAACAACTAACGGCTTCCGAAAGAGCTTCTTCAAAGCTCATTTCCATCCGCAGAGAACCGTTTCTAACTAAATTCCAATGCGTGCAAGCGTTTGCAGACATCAGGGGTTAGATCAAAGGTCAATAAACAGTAAGCAGTAGCCGTTGGGGTAACCGACTCTCGATATATAGTTGCTCTCATTCAAGAAATGATTACTCATACCGGAGAATAACGTGTGATACGCTCTTACATATAAACCATTAGCTGTAAAGTCTGGTTGTAAGGCCTTTGAAGGAATTTGTTGGGCATCAATATACAACCACATGTAGTTAATACTGCTCTAATGAAAATTGAACGGGTTTGAGGCCCAATCACTATTGAAGGCTTAATTTGCTACAGACCCTACGATGCATCGTCTAGGTTACTGACCCAGGAACACATTATCCAATGATTTTCGTTGTATAATCGCAGGTATAATGAACACTTGTACGCCTGTATTTGCAACGGGGTATTTTGCTTTACCGTGCGCAATCAAAATGGTTGGATTGATTTGACAGGCTGTAACATTGTGTCATGGGGTGCAGCCTGGATGTCAAGTAACCTTTTAATTTAAGTCATCCTCTGCTTGTACGAAAAGTGCATAATTCAACTGTTTACCGGTGCTACAACATACGCATCAGTAAGAGCTGTATCGTCGTGGTTTGGAACTTTAGCCGTGATGTACAGCATTGTCATACTTATATCAATGTAATCTTTTCCATTTCCGGTCACTACAAATTCTATTAAGGCCTCATAACTTAGAGCCGATGAAGGGTTGCAAACATTCAATTCCTACTTGATGCAATCACACGATTGTGTACGTAGAAAAGCCATTGTTTCGAAAATATTTTGTCGTAAGTAAGTTTCTTCATCTTATCAGCAGCTCTCGGTAGGACTGGTTATTATTGGACGTACTCTTTTACAGCCCGAATCGTGCGTCATTTTATTGATTTTCTCATCGGCTTTACGTTTAAGATGTTTGCCTGCCCCATGAAATTTTTTTTGAAGTGGCCCCTTAATAGGACGATTATCTATGACGTCACCAAGGATATTGGTACCCGTTCTTTAGAGCCTCTTTTCCATAGCCTTTGCATCAGAATTAAATAACGGTATTATACTTCTAAATATACCACCTAACCAGCTTCCTACCCATGTCCTCGTTGATACAGTGCGTTTCTGTAAATCGAGTCGGTACCATTACCGGCCTGATTCATACATTATTGTAGATAAGGACAAACCATTATTGCACTTTCTTAACGTGTAGCTTCAGACACGACGTCCCAAACTCGAATGGCACTGCTGCACCCGTATCTGTTTTTATATTGATCTCGATGTTTTCAAATTCCCGTGTCATAACTGTCATGTAGTGTGCAGGTGAAAAAACACATCTTTATAAGTCCCGTAAGCATAGTTTTCTGTTTATTACGCCGATAAAATGGAGGTAAACCTATCCGTATACTAGTGGGGTGGGGTGGTATTGCTTCCATAGCTATGTTTAGAAACGGACGATACCCCAACTGTGAGGTTAAGTAATGTGAGAATCCAAATAGTGTGAGCGGGTTTTTTAATTTCGCAGTGACACGCTTAGTTAGCTTATAGTATTCGATTGTTAACAATTTACTCATTATCTCGTAGTTGTTTAGCTCATTGATGATTTCTTCTACGTTGGCATAATTCCTCGAATCGAAACGTAACACATACCAACCGTGCTCAATACAACTGGATTTTCGTTGTCGTGTTGAAAATGTGATGCAGACTTTTTTAATATCGCCTCTAGCACGTCCTCTTCTCCTGTAGGTGGCTCAGTTCCATAATAAATAAAATTCTCTGTCGCACATATAGCGGCAAGAGAACAAGGGTACTTAATTTTCGAAATACCTACAATCCAGAAACCCGTTAATCTTATTCGTTTTGGTGGCTGTGGAATATAATTAGACGTCATATTATAGGAAAATTCGTCATAGAACTATTACACAATAAAGTAATCTTTCACCTGCGAAGCTAACACCCAACTATTAAATTTGTCACTGGTGGTCTTCCTTTTATCACTTCACTAATTGTAAAAACTTCCTCACTCCAATTCGGTTCATATCCCTTCTCAAAGGTGTGCTTAGTTTTAGCGATTCCGACATGCTCACCGACATTATATGTAGGGTAACGTGGTGTACCTTTGGAGTACAGGTTATTCCACACTTCCAAAATGTTACACCCGCAGGGCCCATCCTTATATTTGAATGAGGGCTATTACTCTAAGCAGTAATAAGTTTTTGGGGTATATCAATGTACCTGTTGGAATCTTTGTAGGTGAAATAACGCCACATCTTTGTTTTCAAAGTTTTATTAAATCTTTCAACTACAGATGTTTTTACATCTGGGTTATTTGTTACCCAGAAATTAATATTTTGTTCCTTGAAGAAGTTTTGTACACAGGCCGCCACAAGCTCTTTGCGTTTATCCGTCTAAAGATTTGCCGGTATATTGTCACGCTCCTTAAAAAATCTTTGAATGCTTTAATTACAGATGCAGCTGTCTTCGTTTTAAAGATCATGCCCACGCCCTTTTGCTTAACATATCAATAACCGTTAGTATGTAGTTGTAGCCACTGTAATGTTTACTTAAAAGTCGCATATTACAAAGATCCGCTTGCTACAACTCATAAAGGTGGCGCACAATATGTCTATTGCGCTGCAGATTTTTTCTGACTGTTTTATATACGTATAAGGTACCTGTGTCGGCACAACACTATATTTACTTTTTACAGCGTTAGCTTCTTGTTCGAAAGAATCTTTTCGGTGTTTCCCGTGATTTACTATCGACATCGTAATTCTCATCTATAGCCGTAAGGGCCCGATCAACGCTAGGTGGTACATCATCATCACGCCTTTCAGTATTCCCGATAAACCCTCGAGGTGTTTTATTTCTTTAATTTCACCTTTTATTGTGACAGTACCCTTTTTATCCCAAAATACATCACCGACCGTATTCATTGTACGCAAGAAATCCTTAATTTTCTCCCTACATGTGGACGGTAGCGTTGGTATTATTTCGTCGTCTGCCAGGCCTTTTCGTCTCGGTAAACCCCCAATACCATCATCACAGCTGATGGTTATGCTAGCAGCTTCACGTAACTGATTGGAAAAGTGTAGGTACCTTGGAAGACTTGTTTGTACTATCGCCATTTGTCATGGTCATTAATTTCGGCTTTTAAAACTCTTCGATATCGTTGTCCAGCTGCGTTAAAATGTTGTTTTGTGTAACATCTGGCGCACACAGGCGTGTATAAAATCCAACGGTACAATAATCATCTTGTTCAGGTTGTGGTCCATAGTTGTTGAAACAAAGTACTCAGAATACCGCCAAGTAATGTCCTAACAGAAGTGGTAGAAATACACCGCCCTTCTGTACAAGAAACTGTTTCTTCCTTTTTATAGATTCACCTCAGCTGCTTCTGATCGCTTGACAGAGGTACACAACCTTTTAAAATGTTGTGTGCGCACTAGCAGATATATTCCACCTGCTAACTATCCATACATTTCAATAAATCGTCACATTGACTTTTACTTAATCTGGCCAATACGTATAGGATATCGGTGTTTTTGATTGAAACGTCATCCATCATATATGATGTCATCTGTAAGGCATAAATCCTTCCTTCGCTATATAAACTTGGCAAATGCCTAGCGGCCCGAATATATCTGTTTTATATCGTAGTACTTCCGGCGTATTCTACTTTAAATCGAACAGTAAATACCAGTGTACGTTTGAAGTAGCATCCATGTATGCATCCTGTAAAGAATTCGGGTTGTCAGGTGCAATCTGTCTTGCTAAATGTTGTATCTGAGATCTGTCATGCAGATTCTTAAACAAAATTGTGTAATGAGTGTTGAGAGATATGTCATTCTGTCCACGTCCTTGGTAAAATACCTCTATCGTTAAGAAAAACACCTTTAGGTTTCTATGATGACAACCCTGTAAAAATATCCACCACCGAAACGTTGGTTTCTTTGAATATCGGCTGCCACTCGCTGTAGAACCAAACAATTTTTTCAAAGGTTATATCGCACACAGTTTAGACATCTTTTAGAAAATCCACGATAAAATATAATTTCCCACAACTTGCTGACCCCTCAACTATTGCTGAAAAGGTATGCTTGAAGTGACCCTCTATCTTGATTCTCGAAACGGAACAAACGATCACTCCAGCATCATCATCTTTTAAATGCCAAATGAAAAATCTGCAATATGCTAATCACCGGTATATTTTACATTCATTTTGCCTATCCTTTTAATACCAAAACGGTATTTTTTGTTTTCTAGAATGTAAACACCAAAATTTGAAATGAAGGTCAACGTATTTGCCTTTTATGCAATTAGCTAATTACGTTTGATTTAGGGGCTCATCTCATTAGGTGGGGGTAGCTGAGGTTAGAGCGCGCAATACTTAGTCTGCTTATAATGACTTGGTCACACTTTCTCATATACTTCGGATACAACTATATTTCAATTTCGGTTTCGTCTTTATAGATTTGTTTGGCGCCTTCTAAACGAAACGGCTACCTACTTCCTCGCTTTCCGCTGATACTTTGGCGAGCTTTTCGAAATCGCAGTTGCCTATGGCTAAGGATCCAGGATATTCCTTGCTATTCATAATTTACAAAAAAAATAATTCTCTAATGCTTTTATCCTAATAAAGCAACCTTTCTTTTGGAATTATGCACCAAGAATACTTCTTTATATTAGTAATGCTCAATATCGCTGTAAAACGTTTTCGACGAACCAAATTTCAAAATTATGAGATTTAGTACCAAATATTGTATAGGTGAGCATATACGTATGCTCGTGTTAGATTTCTGTCGTTGATAAGATTGATAATTGCTAACAACTGTTAGTGAAGTCTGCTACACCGCTTTTTAACCTTTGTTAAATACTTTTATTTATATTCAGATACTTTCTCTATATTCCTGTGTGCCCTTGTAAATAACATACAAAAATAATTATTAGTATTCCTGTCTCCTTGCAATCAATTCTTGCATTGAATGTGTGTGTTTTGTGTGTGTGTGTGTGTGTGTGTGTGTGTGTGCGTGTGTGTGTGTGTGTGTCTGTGTGCGTGTGTGTGTATGTGTGTGTGTTTGTGTGTGTTTGTGTGTGAGTGTGTGTGTGTGTATGTTGTGTGTGTGTTGTTATGTGTGTGTGTGTGTGTGTGTGTGTGTGTGTGTGTGTGTGTAGTGTGTGTGTGTGATGTATGTATGTATGTTGTATGTGTGTGTGTGTGTGTGTGTGTGTGTGTGTGTGTGTGTGTGTGTGTGTGTGTGTGTGTGTGTGTGTGTGTGTGTGTGTGTGTGTGTGTGTGTGTGTGTGTGTGTGTGTGTGTGTGTGTGTGTGTGTGTGTGTGTGTGTGTGTGTGTGTGTGTGTGTGTGTGTGTGTGTGTGTGTGTGTGTGTGTGTGTGTGTGTGTGTGTGTGTGTGTGTGTGTGTGTGTGTGTGTGTGTATGTGTGTGTGTGTGTGTGTGTGTGTGTGTGTGTTGTGTGTGTGTGTGTTGTTGTGTGTGTGTGTGTGTGTGTGTGTGTGTGTGTGTGTGTGTGTGTGTGTGTGTGTGTGTGTGTGTGTGTGTGTGTGTGTGTGTGTGTGTGTGTGTGTGTGTGTGTGTGTGTGTGTGTGTGTGTGTGTGTGTGTTATATTTGTGTGTGTGTTTTGTGTTGCTATTATGATGTGAGTTTGTGTATACAATATGGTCCATTGTGGAGGATCATAATTGTGGAGGATTTTTGTCCTCCACAATTTTTAAACTTTATCATGCTGTCTGCATGCCCTATAATAGTGAAGATCTTAGAATCCTCCAGTATTGGGCAAATTCTCAACTGTGTAAACAAAGTTGCTTTTACATTAACTGTGGCGGACTGCCAATTTGATGATTGTAGCGCCCTCCGTGAATGTGTGTATGTGCACGTATCGTATTAACTGTGGCGGTTTTCTATTTTTAGATTTCGTGGCGTGGCTTCTGTAAGCAACTAACTATTCCATTTCCTTAACACTATTCTTTGTTTTATTTAGTGTGTATCCGTTGCACGTGTTTTATTATTTCTGGTGGATTCTAGTTTTAATGCATTTTTTACGGAAACCGTTATTAACGCAACAATTTGATGGAGAAAATACCAAATTTAACCTGTTCCGTTCTTTCACTATAGTTGAACCACTTCGCTCGCCTACATCTCTAGTTTGTTCTGCTGCGATATATCATTTATTATACATTTTTGAGAACAGCAAAAGATCCTATTCAATAAAATAATAAAGAATTTAAAATTTTAAAAACGAAAACTTGATGTAGCCTGACTCTTTGGATAAGTTTTCATTACTTTTGAAATAAAATACACCTTGAGCAATTAAACCTTACTACTACATTGTTTTTAATATTAATATTCGCATAGTCGCTATCGGCTGTGGCGATTGGGTTGGGACACACGGTATTTGTAATACGGCAGACCCTTTATCTTATTTTGTATGGCACATGAGCTTGTTATAATCAGATAGGTCAAAAAAATACAAAATATAAATTAAAAAAAGTGATGCCGTTTGATAACGAAAATCGTTACCAAAACACTTGTAATTAATAATTTTTAGTTACGAAAACAGACGTTTATTAAAGCCAACATTTACTGAATGTGTTAAAAATATACAGACTTATAGGGTGGCCCTACTTAATGAGCTGACAACTGCAAACGTTTAAAAGGATAATAACCGTATCATATTGCGGTTAACAGATAATCATTCTTACTAGAAAATGAGGACGTGCTTTTTTGTATACACAATCTAAATGTTGCTTTGGCGAACAAGTCGTCTTTAGCTTTTTCACCTTATTCAACAATGGATTACTTAAAATGCATTGCATCATAGGGCGGGTCGGAGTTGGTCTCACAGTATTGAGCTAGTTACTCAATTGAGTTAGCCGTTACTTGATTGAAATCCATTATATTATATAAATAAATGAACACTAATTTTACGTTTATAATTTCCACTAAGTATTACGATAGGAAAAAAATTATTGTTAATGATTTAAAATTTGAAGCGTAAAAAGTGATATAAAAATGGATAGTATACTTTAAACTAATGTCCAAGTTGAGGGTTATTGGCTTAAATACTAAATACAATAGGAAAAAAATTACTGTTAACGATTTATTAACGAAATCACACCTATTTAAAATTTAAAGTGTTAAAAGGAGTTATAAATGTGAAAGTAGGCAAAAATAATAGAACGAAAACTCAGAGTTTATACCTGCTCATTTAGTAAAAGATTAGGGTATTTGTTTCTAGAAATTTCTGTGCATTCTAGTAAATTTAATTTTTGATTTAGATTCTCGATGTAACATTTTAAAATAAGTCATAAATTAAATGAGTCGCATAACTAGAATCTATATTGTTATTTAAATAACTCCTTTTACATCCATATACACACAAAATGGCAGCATTTAATTCATTTGTTCCTCGTCCCCTAAATGTCTCACTTTCAGAAGACAATTTCAACAAACAACTTAACATATTAAAACACATGGCAAGCAACAATGGATATCAACTCGTAGTTATACACAATTTAATAAAAATAAGTCTTGAAAACAAGCAATTAAATTAATACACCCCAGTATAAACGAGACTACAAACCATAATTATAAAACGCTTACTTATATAGGAAAAATATGCAACAAAGTATTTAAGCATTTTTCTAAGGATAACAATAACAGTAAAGATTCTAATTACGCGACACATTTCATTAAAGAATTACACTTATTTACTGATAATTCTAAAATTTTATATCAAGAATCCAAATAACGCAAATTAGATTTATTAGAATGTATAGAAATTTCTAAAAACAAATATTCTAGTTTTTTAGCAAATGAGCAGGTTCTTCCCAGTCATTAAACTTATACTTATATGCCTTGTCGGTCTCTTATTTTTACTCGCTTTGTTTACTTTTTTATAACACTTTTTATGCTTTAAATTTAAGTTCCTTTATGAATCCTTAGCAGTAATTTTCTTCCAGTTACAATATTTACTATTTAAACCAATAACTATCAAGTTGTACATTAGTCTAAAGTACACCGCTTTAAATTCTTAACCACAGCTAGTTTTTTTCCTATTGTAATATTTACTATTTAACTCAATAACTGTCAACTTGGAAATTGTACATATACAATTAGTGTTCATTTGTTCATATAGTATCAAATATAACGTTCGCACATTTTACTTCCACTTAAAAACGTTCTCAACCCTTTATATTGTAATAGCTACAAATACAATAGTCCCTTATGAATTCTTCCAGGGCAGGAAAAATAATTTCTTTACTAATTGAGGGAAATAGCACTGATAAAAGCAACTCCAACTTGAGCCGTAAGTACACATACTTGTAAATAAAGTAGAGGCACTGCAATATTAAATACTGCTCTTAATTGAAAATAGTAATGTTACTTACTACCTATTGATAAAATTAAATGTTATATTTTTTGTGTAGCAGTATCAACAGCAGACGACAATAAATCCCTTCGTTCAAGCGACTCTGGATTTATGATAAACAAATATTTCAACAGTTTTCCCGCTAGTAGCAGTACAGGTTAGATTATGTGCCGCAAGTGTGTTACTTTTTACATCTATTATTTTACAGGAATTTCGTGGTATGAGATTCAAAACAGTCCAAACGTTCAATTTCCAGCAACCTAACCTAAATCACAAGTATAGATATTATTACAAAAAAATATTTAATTACATTTGCAACGATGGATTAAACAAAAATTGCACTAACTCCAACCAAGGAAGAAACACTACCTGCTCTGTGAAACATTTCTTAAAAAAAGTAAATTTTTGTACGTTACTACTGTAACTAATGTAACCGAATAAGCTTATTGGGACTAACCCTTTAAATTTTTGTTGCAGTCTCCTAAAAGTGAATACGATATTGCAAAAGTCGTAAAGCCATCTAACACCATTTGTGTTAAAAGGATTATTAAATTTGTACAAACGTGGGAATACTACTACCTGCCAACTCAAAATTACTGAACTCCGCAATTGTCGGCATATTTTCTGAAATTTGTGACAAAGTATGAGGTATACCTTTGTTATAATTATAATCGGCTGTAGAGGGATTGCTGAGAGTTTAGGTAATGTAAAATTAAGTGTACTTAAATAAAATTAAAGTCAAACGTAACGTAATAATTACAAGAGGTTGATTATGTTTTAAAATTGAAATCGTTGTCACGTTAAATGAAGAATCCAATGATATTTATTATTTTATTATTATATTAAAAAATAAGTTGTCCTTTTTAGTTAGAGTTTGAGATTTGTCATGGAACGCTTTTCGCCAGTTGCAACAATTAAGATCAAACTTGACATAATAATTAGAAGAGGGTGATTATGTTTTAAAATTGAAATCGGTGGCACGTTTAATAAATAATCCAATGATGTAAATGTTTTTAAAAAATAATTCGTAGCTTTTAGTTAAAATTTGAGGTTTGTGTTAGAGCGCCGTACGTGTCACTTAATTAATTAATCATTTTAGTTTTAATTCATGGCGACTGATTGTGTTGTAAATTTAGTCTGCTGTATTAGTGTATGTTGTAAATGTAAAGTTTCCTCGATTTAAAGCGAAATGCAGAATATTAAAATCTATAGATGCAATCCATTCCTAACTTCACATCAGTCCATTAATCACCGTTTTTTACTTTGCCACCGCTCTCCGTTACAGGTAAGTTTTATAATTATTATGCTGCTATTAAAAACATACCGTAATTATAATAATCTAAGTAACATTGTTTAGTTTAGTTAAATTTTCAATAATAGATCTGCAAAAGTTATTTTAGGACTATTTTATATTATTATTCATTTGGCGATTAATACACGATTCTTTAATTTTTTTCGGATCGTTATTTCGTTACACCGTGCGTACAACTTTTTTCTGTATTCTCACTGCAAATTATTTCCTCGTTTCCTTGTTTGGCCGATTATGTTTGATTACTGCATATTAATTTTGCTCTAAGCATTTACAGATACATGTTAATGTTCTAATTAGAATTTTTACACCGTAACCGCTTACAAATTAATTTTAATTACGAGCATTTACAGAAATACATTTTTTTTTCTTTTAATTTGATTGAATTTCATAATTATGATTTTTTCTTCTTTTGTTTCGTTTGAAAGTATTTGTCCCATATTTTCAACGGCGCTCTGATTAATTTTGTTACCCCCCCCATTTAGACAGATAAGATCTTTAGTAAGTAGTTTATTGATTTAAAGTTACCGTCGCCGTTTGCAAATTTTTAGTTTATATATTTCTTGTTCCTTTCACGAATTTAGTTTTGGTTTTCCGCCACTATTGATGACCGTGTATGTACAGGATGATCCAAATATTACAACCAATGCTGTTATTAATTCTATTTCGGCTAAAAGAATTTTTTATTAACAGCAAGTAGCCGATTGTTAATTATCATTTTTTCTTTAATTCTTGTTGTATACTTTTGGACCCGTACGCTTTGTTATGGAAGTTATCAAGTTATAACACGTATTTAAGTTATACCATTACACCGTTTCAAACGGATTAAAATAATTAATTGCTTTGTTTTTAGGTATAGCCGTTGTATTAATTGATAACCTGTTTAGGCCAATACGATTTCGTTTAGATACATTTTTACAGCAAGTTGAGTTTTGCTACTGTAGTAAATACTGTTGTTTAGTTTCTTTGTATACTTAGTTGACATCTAAGCATTAGAATAAATTATTGGTTTCTTGATCAACTTATCGACGCAAAATTTTAGGTTTCGTGGCACTATAACTATCCATTTTTTCTAGTAGTATTTTTTTGTCCGAGTAATATTAATTTGATTTGTTCATTTAAATGCGATAACGACATTAATTTTTTTGTTTGCCGATACCACAAGTATTTATTTATTTTTGCCATTTGACTTAGTATGGTATTCTTTTATTTACCACGTATATAAATCTTTTATTATTATTTTATCCGACTCCTGTACCAGGAGTTATATCTTTTGATTGCTGAATTTTTTTAATTCATAACTACTACCAGCACAGCGCATTTCCGACTCAACAACGACAGAAGTCTTAAATACCGGCGCCGATTTAAACCTTCAGAAACCCTGGTGATACTTGGACGCTTTTACCCTTTTAATTCTCCGCAAGAGAAATCTAGACCTCTATACAGTTCACCTAGATTGGTGCTTGAATAACCAGCTTATACCGCGATAGTCCAACCGCAGCTCACCGCCCCGCACCTCTTAAATGATCCTACTAACGATTGACCGACCATCGAAGGTAAAACCGTTATACCGGATAACAGAGCGATCCTTATTAGCTTATAATCATTGAACCACATACCTTCAATTTAAATAACACCCCTTGATAAAGCGAGACCCAGCCTGTTGATAACGCGAATTTCGTTATTATAAACTTTGAGGTGAATTTCTCAATCTTAGGAACGTGTAATTTTGATCTACCTTAACAGTAAAATAATTTGATTATATTGTCATGTACGTACCTATTTTTCTATAAAATTGATTTAACAGTTCACATAATTAACTGTGAGTCACTACAGTTATTTTGCTTTTCTAGAGTAATCCATCCTCATCTGTAAACTCCAAAAGCATAGATGGCGAATCTGTTTTATACGAGTCATCTGCCATCTGATATTGAAACAGAAGCTGATGAAGATGACAGAGTCGAAAATAATATAACAAATCAAAAGGGAAAAATGGAATTGGGCGACAGAATAATACCAGAAAAAGCAAACTCATATAAGGCAGTAGATACAGAAGAAAGCAAAAAATCAGCAGCAGAAGCATGGATCGGGAAAATAAAACTGAAGAAAGAGGTGAAATTTATATTCGAAGTTCTTTAAAAATTTCAGAAGGCAAGAGGAAAAAAATAAAGTATATTGCTCCCTGTACTGCAGTAAAATGTTGAAGGAATTGTCAGAACTTCTCGAGAAAAGACAGTGATGAGTCTGAGGTTCAAAAATTAATAGCAAAACCGAAAAAAGACGCATCTAGAAGACAGGGACTTATTCACTTAACAAAAGTTGGCAACTACTACCATAATTGCGAAGTATTGAAACAAAGAAGCGGGGAACTGATTTTGGCACGTATACCCACTGCGTAAGAGAAGAAAATGCACACCTATAGTGAGTATGGTCATGCCCAGGTTGCTTAGCGTTTATGTTAAGAAGACATCTATGGCATCATCTTGCACAATTTTGTACGGTTAAATCCAGCTCTGGTTTACATCGTAGACCATTGCTGGAGTGTAATACTTTACTCGCCCATACCTGTTCTGAATTAAATCCATCTCCAGATTTTAATCAATATATTCTTTCCTTTCGAGAAGTAGCACACCACACAATCAGAGCTGATTCGACAATGCATGCGACAGCTGGCACGTTTGGTAAAAGAATTATGTAAAGTTGATCAACCTAAGCTATGGTTAAGTGAATGGCTAAATCCAGCAGGTTTTGATATTATAGTATCAGCTGTAAAAAAACTTTGTAAGGTTGAATGCATGATAAAAGCGAGACCTAAGTATAATACACCTTCATTAGCTCTCAACATTGGTTACCTCTTAGAAAGTACATAGCAATTTCAGAAGCTCAGTG
The DNA here is from genome assembly GCA_036346205.1 of Vesta saturnalis. Classification (NCBI taxonomy): domain Eukaryota; kingdom Metazoa; phylum Arthropoda; class Insecta; order Coleoptera; family Lampyridae; genus Vesta; species Vesta saturnalis. Next base: position 132,883 of record JARFJB010000139.1, on the reverse strand, counting down.
TCTGCGTCGAGAAGATACTAATGCAATCAACACGTTAAATAATTTCTTATGGATATGGAATGGACATTCCTTCAAATTTCTTGAAATGCTCTCAGAACCTTGTTTGATAGAAAAATCAATGCAGTGGAATTGTTGCCAATTACAGAAGATCTCGTGAAGCTTAACAAGCATCTTAACAGTCGTTTGAAAATGTGTAAAACAGCATTAGAACAATCTCAAAATTACCACACATGGAGAAATTTAGCTCTAGTTGTTTTATGTAGAATAGTGCTGTTTAATAAAGGAACATCCGGTAAAATATCCCGAATGACAGTAACAAATAATTCTTCTAGACTTGCTATCAGTACACTGCATATGAATTTCAAAAAACTTTCACTGATCTGGAAAAACAGCTTTTTAATAGACTGGCTATTGTGCAAACAAAAGGAAAACGTGGTAGTACAGTTAATGTATTATTGACAGATGACATGAAGGATTCAATACACTCGGAACAATTTTATTTCTTCAGACAACACATTTATTTGCCCGAGAAACTCCTTTATTAGAATATATAAGGTCATGACTGCCTCAGAAACTTTTGTAAGGAGATAAAATTATCTCAACCTGAGTTAATAACAAGCACGAAGTTGCGGAAATATATTGCCACAGTGTCCCAGGTATTTAATTTATCAGAAAATGAAGCCGATTGGCTCGCTCGTCATCTGGGGTATGACATTCAAGCTCATCTACAGCTTTATGGCCTCCACGAATCATCTATCGAATTAACTAAGGTGTCGAGAATATTATTAGCTGTTGAAAAAGAGAAGTGAATCGGTTCAAAGAAAAATCTTTAAATGAGATTAATATTTTTGTTAAGTGTATTTCTAAGTTTTTGTTTCAATCTCAGTTTGATTTTATTTAAAGATCTTCCTGAAATGGAAAACGAAGCAGTGAATATGGAGAAAAGAAAGATGAAAACGAATTTGATAATATAGCCGAAGATGTAAGCAGACACTTCTATAGCCAAAGCTAAAAATTTGAGTAAGGTACAAATTTTTAAGAATAAAACATCAGCATGAGGATATTGGAGTGACGAGGAATCTGCCGCAGTTTTACAGTTTTTTAAAGCTTCGATAAAGAAAGGTACTACTCCCGGAAAAACTTTATGCACAGAGTGCATTGAAAAATATCCGATACTTTCTTTAAGAAGTTGGAGCGATATAAATTTTTTTTGCATTTAACTATATTAAAAAAGTGAATAAAAACAAATAATGTATATCACTAACATTTTAATAAAAGGATTTATATTGTCGCATCATTCATCACTCTTAAACACTACCTTACGTACAGTATCTACCTTATACCAATTTATATCATTATACACCGTTGTTGTTTGATAAGTGAAACAATGAGTATTATACTAAAACAAAGTACAGTTCACCCGAATCTTGGAGTTGCTGGAAACAGTTGCGAATGCGCAAATATAAGTAAAATTTTAAGCTTTGCGTTTTCGCCACTCCTGTGATAACCGGATCCAGAAAGACATGTATACAAATATACCGTATATCTCAACTTAACCATTCTAGTCGATACCGTTTCACATAGAACACATAGAACACATAGTACACCATGAGAAATTGGAAATTGAAACCCGTGTCACCTATGGAATTGCATTAAGAGTGGATTTGTAACACAAGTTAATAATAGCATTAACAGTGGAGGATCCGTCACACACTTACGGAGTTGCGTTAGCTGTGGAAGATTTCTAACACAAGTTGATAAGAGCATTAACTGTGGAGGATCCGAGACACAAGTATGAAACTGCATTAAATGTGGGGTTCCGAGACACAAGCATGGAATTGCATTAACAGTGGAGGATTTATAAAAATGATATTGAACTGTACCAGGGAAGTGTAACCAAAATCGGGTTGGTTTCGGATGCTATATTGCTGCGGTAATGTACGTTGTCTACTCACACTTGAATCCTACACAGTTGAGTTAGCGGTTAGGTCTGCCACAGTTAATGCGATACGTGTAAGTGTGTGTGTGTGTGTGTGTGTGTGTGTGTGTGTGTGTGTGTGTGTGTGTGTGTGTGTGTGTGTGTCTGAGTCTGTGTGTGCGTACGTGCATGTGGGAGCTTGAAAGAGTGCGTGCGTGCTTGCTTGCTTGTGTGCGTACGTGCGATTTTTTATATACCGATAAAATTTGTACAGGTTGTTGATGTAACATGCCGTTCAGTCCTAGTTGGGAAAAGTAGAAATGTTCTTGAGGTACTTAAAAACTATCACATAATTGTTAAGGTATCGATCGGTTAAAAACTTATCGTATCAATTTGCTTTTCTTACGAATTTTAATCTTTTTTTATCGAAAAATATTAACCTTTGTGAAAGTTAACCTTAAAATTGTGAGTCATGCGCCCTTTAAAAACAAAATATGAGGGTCCCTTACCAATAAGGGTCACGCATGGTCCTCGGATATCATGATTCAACGTACGTTAACCTTATTTCTCGTAGTGTCGATAGAGAATATCTCCTTTTTTTTTCATGTTACTAATAAAAGATTCATAATAATTGATTAACTAGATTTATTATTAGTTCTTCTAAACATAACAAACATAATAATTGCTATTTAGGAAAATACTGCATTATAAACTTCTGCGTAAATTTTAGTATATTTCCGTTTTAATAAGTTTTCTCCAATTGTAGGTTGGCAATTTACTTAGGCCAGTTTCGCCATCTTCAGAATTAAAACTAAATTTTATATCGCTAATGTTAACTGACTTAACACTAACCTCTGTTATTGTAAGATACTTTTCGTTATTTCTTTTTTTATTTCTCGTAAGGTTTATTTGGGAAAGGTAATCCCCTAAAAATTCATTCGTAAGAAGGAGATTGTGACTTACTTCCAATAAAACTTGTACCTTCTTTTCCACTTTTCCATTCATAATTGCATTTCTATAATCATAATCAGCTCTAAAATAGAGCTCTGGTTATAACGTGATGCTCATAGAGAAGTCAGTATCTGTAATCATCGAACTAAAACAATTTTTTAAAAAGGTGCACAGATATCAGTGTTTAAGTTTATTACTCAATGTCTCTAATTTCTCCTGCAATGTAACCATGCAGCTCTATATTCTTACACGTTTGGTAAAAATTTAATGGTGCATGCGATTGAATTATGAATTCTGGAATTGTCATTGGATTAATTGATGGAATATTATACTCAGGTATTCCTGCAAGAAATACATGTAGAAGGGTTGCAACATTATGAGTAGATCATATATTGCGGTCTTTAAACATTGGTTTAAATTTGGATCGGGGCTGGAACATAACTCAAATGGATATAAAAGGTAGTATTTTTGGTAAACATTAGTTAAAAATGATACTTATTAAATGCGACGTATTCTACTGATGTACTATTCTGAAAGCTTTGTTCTTGAATTGTAAACAGAATATTTTTATTTATATTTCTATTTACAATTTTTGGTCAATTTCTTGTGGATAGTTGAAGTAAACAAGATAATTTGACTCTATTAACACACAATTTCCAATCAACCATAGATCTCATCCATTTCACAAACTAATTGGATTCAAATTTTCAAAATTAATAACGTAGATGAAGCTTGCACTTATTTTTATGATGTAATTTATAAACATTTTTTCCAATATATTCCAACAAATACATTAGCGAATAGACATGTAAGATACCCACCATGGTGTACAAAATCCATTATCAAGAAAATCAAGATGAAGCAAAAATACTGGAATTATTTCAGAAAAACGAAAAAATGTCAACGTACTCAGACCATGTAAGGTATGTACCTTAGAAAATGCGTAAGAAGTGAAAGTCGTCTGCAGAATTTGCAATTTACCAAAAATTTTGAGAACACTATCAAGCATGATTCGAAGAAGTTTTGGTCATTTATTAACTTAAAAGGGAAAGCCCACTCTATACCATCTATAATGAGTTATAATGGCAATACGTTAAATAATCAAGAGGAGATTATCAACTGCTTTGCAAATTATTTTGTAAGCGTGTATTGTGATAATAATCAACGTATGTGTGATTTTGAGTCCCACAGTAGGTCTGAGGTTCTGTAACAGTAAATGTTGTGCGTCACAATCCAATATGAATGTGTTCCAAATTACATAAGTGTTAGATTCTTTTTCCATTAATCAAGAGAATATAGTGAATGCTGTAAAAAAACTTAAAAGTTATTTTGTATCCGGTTCAGATCATGTCCCCGCGTTTTTTGTAAAAGAAAGCATTCCGCATTTATTAGAACCACTATGTTATATTTATAATCTAATTGGAAATACTTAATTATCCAGCTGTCTGGAAACTGTCCTAACTTAGTCCAATATTTAAATCTGGTGACAGTTCAAATACAACAAATTATAGGCCCATTGCACTATTATCAAATTTCTTAGTCAATAATTGCTAATGTGGTTTACTCACATGTTTCAAGTAGTATGATACCTGAGGAACACGGTTTTATTAAAGATAAATCAACTACCACAAATCTATAAGAATTTACTGAATTTGTGCCTTCGTCTCTTGACAAGAGATTACAAGTAGATACTATTTACACCGATCTAACAAAAGCATTTGACCGGGTAAATTATTGTATACTTTCACATAGATTAGATTGGTATGGAGTTTTCAATAACGTATTGTTATTATTACAGTCGATGATTATGGACAGAGAGCAATTTGTTGAATATGGAGGTTTTAGATCTAATGCATTCAACGTTAATAGTGGTGTTGCACAAGGTTCTAATCTTGGTCTCCTGCTTTTTAACATATTTTGTAATGATGTGCTAGACTCTTTAGATGAAATTTGTTAGCTTTATGCGGATGATCTGAAAATAGTTAAAGAGATAAGTTCTGTACATGACTATTATATGTTACAGGAATGTATTGAGAAATTAATTTCTTGATGTGCCAATAATAAATTAGACATTCACATAAACAAATGTAAGGTGATAACTTTTACAAGGAAGTGTACTGAGGTATCGTTTTACAACAATATGGAAGAATACCTCTGGATCGCTGTTTTAAATTTGAAGATCTTGGTATAGTTTTTGATTCCTAGCTAACACTTGTTCTACATATTGAGTATGTTGTTAACAACGCTTTTAAGACTTTAGGTTTTATATTGAGACATACACGTGAATTTAGTGACATATGCTGCATTAGACTTTTATTTTATACCTTAGAAGTAAGTTAGAATACTGTTGCATAGTACAAATGCAGTCAGCACATGTTAGACGGTTGGAAAACGTACTAAAAAGATTTTGTAAATACATTCATCTTAGGTTATATGGTTTTTACCCATGTCAAAATTGTGACTCGGATGAACTTTTTCGTACAGTAAGAGAAACCTCACTGCGAGCACGTAGAAATTATTCCTGCTTGAGTTTCATACAAAAATTGATACTTGTTACTACTTGTTGTACTTCATTACTAAATAGACTAGAATTTTTTTGCCTTAGTAGCCGTAATAGCACAGTATTTATCTATACTATTCCAAACACCTTTTCATTTTAACAATCCTTACAAAACTTGTTTAAGGTTAGTGAATTATATTTCTAACCATGGTATTGATATATGATATAAAATGAATTTAAGTACTATCCTAATGAACTGTTATAATTATTTGTTTATTAAAGAACTAAATGTATAATTATTTCTGTTGTTAGGTTAAGCTCCATAATAGACGTAAGTCTGTTGGGAATATATTAACATTATTATTATTATTATTATTATTATTATTATTATTATTATTATTATTATTATTATTGTAGTTTCTAGAATTACTTTTAATCTGATTTTAAAATTAAAATCACATTAAATGTACACATATTGTTTTCAGTGTACAATAACGTTTACAAATTTTAATGAGTAACTGAAAATTATTACCTTGTTAGATTAGGCAAGATCTCTAATGGATCTGTCCTTGGGAATGCTTTTACTAATCTCAAATTAAAGTTGTTTACGATTTTACACTTACATTATAACTTGATTAAACTTTGTTAAATTTGTTTATTGATAATGGCATTTTTTTTTATTGTTAGCCTTCTTCCGTTAAATAAAAATTCTCATTTGCCACCTTCAACGCAGTTTAATAAGATCTATTTTGCTATAATGATATTAAACTCCATAGTTGGCTTTTGAATACGTTTATCAAACTTTTACATTAATAGCTTGCTTAGATTTGCGTTTTTGTATTACATAAATTAATTTTCAACGAACCGTTTATTAATGGAAGTTATTAAGCGACTCCTAACCATTCATTAATAGGTCCTATTAGTATACGACTTTAAGTGAAGTTCATTGGAGGCGCTGCGTTGATTTACCTATATAAACATCTAACAATGAACGCCCTAGGTTACAGTCACAGGAACTGCAACAAAAGACAATTCAGGCGATCTGTATTTCATTACGTTACGAGATGGTAGTCTGGTCGATAGAAAGTGTTTACTTTGGAAAAACTAGAAAACTAAAAGAAGCGATTCTCTCAAAAATATTGCAACCAGAGTATTAATGCGCGATTAACCATGTTGACATTATTAAGGTGTTCGTGCTCACGCGTCAAAACGTCTCATCGTTAACCGCCTTCAATAGTACACCTTATGGTTGAATAACTATAATTTGACAACCCAATTTTCAAGCTCTTGTCATTTGATGAAGACAATAACCGTAATCTTTATAGAAATGTTTAAATTTGTATAAAATTGAAAAAAATAAATTCATGATTTAGTACTTAAAAAATAAATATTCTATGTGTGGCGATTCTTAGAGTTGACATTTTCATAATAATAATATCTAGTTTAAGGTGTCATAGTTTTACGTAAGAATTACACTGCGTTATTCTACCATACCCGACTTAACGTAATGATTATATATACAGGGTGTCTGGAAAATGTAGGAAATCTCTCGGATTCAGATAGAAGACGAAGACAAGTTTCTATAATTTTTTTTCCTCCAGACCCTCCCTACGGAGATGTGAGTTTTTCTTGAATAACTTTTAAAGTATTTGACATAATTTAATAAAAATTCAATATGATGACCACTAGTAAGGGCCTTTTAAAATAGTATTCTTGAAACATATTTAGCTTGTTTAGTTTACCAGGGATGGACTAAGTTGTACACCTTAACGCCTAAATTTTTAACATTCTGTGTGATAAAGATCTAAAAAAATATTTTATGGTAGTTTGTACCTTTTTCTAAAAAAAGGTATACTTGTTTAATATCGATAAAATTAACTATTTTCGAGAAAAAAAATAATAAACGAATTTATGTTTCATTTTCATTTAATTAAAAACTTCATAAGTGGGTTCAACATGGGCTCCGTGAAGTCTGATACACTCGCGAGCACGACGAATTGAGGACTGTTGTACCCGCCACAATAACCCCACATTGTTCCGTAGCCCATTACGATGAAACGTGATTCTCTGTAGAAGCTCCTCCCTTGTATCAACCGGACTGGAATACACCAAGGCATTGAGGTGTCCCCAAAGGTAAAAATTCAAAGGCGCCAGTTCGGGAGATATAGCGGGCCAGGCGATAGGTCCACCTCTACCTATTCAACTATATGGATAGACGTTATTTAAGTGTTCCCGAACAGCAACGCTAAAATGAGGTGGTGCATATAGTACATGTTTCGGCGGGTTTCAAGAGTTAAATGCTCTATTAAATCTTGAAAATCGTTCTGGAGAAACTACAAATAAGGTTGTCCATTCAATCGCGCCGGCAATACAAATGATCCAATAAAAAGATTGCCAATGACTCCTGCCCAGATATTAATTGATTGAAACTGATGTTGATGATGCGAAACAATAGTTGCATGAGGATTTTCATCAGCCCATACGTATGAGTTGTGTAAATTCGTGATACAATTTTTGGTAAAAGCAGCTTCATCTGAAAGAATAGTGCTAATGAAGTTTTCATTATTTCGTTGCTGATCCAATAGCCAGTTTGCGAACTACATTCTACGAGAAAAATCTCAGGAATCAATTCATGCACTTTTTGCAAATGATATGGGTATAACAACTGTTCTTGGAGAACTTCATGAATTGTTGTTTTCGGCTTATTAAATTGTGCGGCTAATCTGCTAGTGTTCGTTGAAGGAGTGTCCATCTACAGCATTCAAAACATTTTGCTCTAATTCCACCGTACGCACTGTTCTTGTCAGACCAGCATAAGTACTTTTTTCTTAAACGTTCCTAAAGTTATAAAGAAAGTCAATATTATTACCTTAGTAACCGAAATCACTCACTATTTTCTCTTAGACGTTGATCAACTCGTTGAAATGTCTTCTGATTTGGAATAGTTCGATTAGGAAATCTCTCGTGATATAAACTTCTTTATTCCAAAGCATTGCAAGAGGCAAGACCATACATGAGATGCATATCTGCATATTCAATAAAAGTGAATTCCATATTTCGAATAAGTTTACAATTCAAGTCAGCACGAAATCCAAAAATCAGAAATTAAGGTAAATTAATGCAGATCAATGTATCAGCGATGTGACAAATGTCAAGTTCTAAAATGCAGGTTATTTATTTATTTCGTATCATAGGAATGCTTGACATATGTTTTTTTGAGTGAAGATAAATAAAATGAACAAGAAATAAAATTATACCTCGTGGGTCAATAAACTCACTTAAGTTTGCAACACTTTTTAAATAATTAAAATGTTTAATTTGGTTTTCCTAATTTATTATTAAAATAGTGTTTTCTCATAAAAATTCGACCAAAAACACTGGCTTAATTTTTTTTTAATAATTTATTAATTATGAAACATTAATTCGTTTATTTTATTATTTTTTTTTTCTTATTAAGCGCTTCGACTGCTGAGGCCATGTGCGCCATTTCTTTAATACTTTAGCATCTTAGTTCATTCTTTTTTTTTTTTTTGTACATAGTGTTTTATATTCTGTCATATAGGTTTATTACCTTTAGGTACTGTATCGTATTCTTTATCGCATTTAATGTGTTTAGGTTTTCACTCAATATGTTGGATATGGACATTGCATTTCTGATATCAGCGTATTCTGGACAGATACAGACTATGTGCTCTACTGTGATTATCTGTTTACAGGTTGTGCATACTTTTTTTGGTTTGTTTTGGAGTATAGATTGATGAGTGACTAATGTGTGTCCTAATCTGAGGCGGTGTATAATGCTACAATCTTTTCGGTCTGTTATCGGTGGTTTCCATTTTTTGACACTAGGTTTTATGTTTTTCAGGTGAGTGTTGCTTTTTTCCCAGTTTTGTTGCCATAAGGTGTTTATTTTGGTTTTCAGAAATTTAGCTAGGTTTTGATATGTTGTGATATCTGACTTTGGTTGTGATGCGTCGTTGGCTGCTAGGCGGGTAGCCATATCTGCTCTCTCATTGCCAATTATTTTGACATGTCCTGGTATCCAAACAAATTTAATTATGAGATGCTGTATGGTACATATGATCATTTGCGTCAGGGGGTTTTCATTAAACGGGTTTTGGATACTGGCCAGGGAGCTTTGTGAGTCGCTAGCTATAAGTATGTTTTTATTGTTTGTGGCTAGTTCACAGAAACGAAGTGCTTGCCATAGGGAATATTGTTCAGCTTCGTAGATTGAGAGGTATATCGGCATCGACCAGCTGTGTTCTGCGTTATTTACTGAAAGAGCCGCACCCACACCTGTAGTAGTTTTAGATCCATCTGTATAGATGATTAGGTAGTCTCGATGGTCGTCTAAGATTTTATTAAATTCCATTTGATATACAGACGAGGGTGTATTGTCTTTTCGAAATCGTGATAGCCTGTTGATTATGATAGGCGGTGATATTAGCCACGGTGGGATCTCTAGTGGTCCTACATTAATCATGGGAGGAATTTCGTCGTTTATCCTTTCGAGTATTTTGCAATACTTAAGGCTAGTGGTATGTGCAGTCTTTTCCAGTTACTAATAAGCGAATTTTTAGAAAACAAAATATCGTAATTTGATGATTTTTGTGCTTTAATTTTGCACGCGTACCTTAAGATCTTATTTTGTCGGTGAAGTTCGATTGGTAACAATCCAGATTCGCAGCAAAGGCTTTCGCTTGGGCTTGTGTAGAAAGCGCCTAGTGCATATCTAATTCCCGCATTTTGGATTGTTTCTAGCGGTTTCAGTACACTTGGTGCGGCTGACGAGTATGCTTCACAGCCGTAATCAATCTTACTTTGTACTAAGGCGTTATATATCTGCAATAAGATTTCAGGATCTGCTCCCCAGTGTAAATGAGATAAAGCCTTCATTATGTTCAAGCTTTTCTTACATCGTATGGCTAAGTTGGTAACGTGCTCTTTCCAAGAGAGGGTGGAGTCCAGCGTTACCCCAAGGAAGACGCCATAACTTTTACACAAAATTGGACTGTTGTCTATGAATTATTTTTTTTCTCGAAAATAGTTCATTTTATCGATATTAAACAAGTATACCTTTTTCTTAGGCAAATGTTCAAGCTATCCTAAAATATTTTTTTAGATCTTATCATACAGGGTGTTAAAAATTGAGGCGTTAAGGTGCACAACTTAGTCGATCCCTGATAAACTAAACAAGGTAAATATGTTTCAGGGATACTATTCTAAGAGGCCCTTACTAGTGGCTATCATACTGAATTTTTATTAAATTATGTTAAGTAATTTAAAAGCTATTCAAGAAAAGCTTATTACCAGCGGCGTCCTTTAGGGGCTCACATCTCCGTTGGGAGGGTCTGGAGGAAAAAAATTATAGGAATTTATTATTTTATTTTTGGTTTTCTATCTCAACTGAGAGATTTCCAACATTTTTCCGGATACTCATATATATATATATATATATATATATATATATATATATATATATATATATATATATAAAATTTATTCAAATAAATTATTAATCCATTATTAAATAATATTGATGTTGCATTATAATATGATTATAGACATATCAAATCACATGTTGAGGTAATGTTGCCTTGCTGACAGTGTATTATATCAACTGTATATTAACTTTAGTATTCTGGTGAAGTACCAAATCAGTAGCGAAATATTGATTTAAATATAATGAGGATTACTCTCAAAGTGGTGGATTAATTATTACCTGTATACCACTATTTGACCGATTTGACTAAATAAAGTGTTTAATATTGTTTAACTATAACGGTTGTTGTAAGATTTGTCTTTGATTTTAGATATATATATATATATATATATATATATATATATATATATATATATATATATATATATATATATATATATATATATATATCCAACATACACTACTGCGCTGGTGATTTTAATTCTGAAGTAAAAGGACAATTATCTACTCACAATTTCAAAGTGCACTACTTAATTTGAAACAACTTCCAAATTAGTTATAATTTACTAGAATTCTAAGCATTGCGTTTGTATTACTAATAATTAGAATTATTGCTAACATTACACTCCCGTGAAAATAAATTTTCAGAATACTTATGAATTAGCAACATAATTTGCTATATCATAACAATTTCAATGGTCACTGGTATCACAAACACGATGGAAACTGAATTTCTATTATTACGCCAGAGCAGTAAGTACGCCATTCTCCTCATAATGTAGCGTTTACATATAATTCTAGCGTAACAATGCATATTGCTTATTTAATGAGCGTTGTTATGGTTTCATTACTTGTAAAACGTCCTGATTATTTTATTCTTAGTAGGAGGGCAGAATAGGATGTGACGTCGTAATTAATTAAATGTGGTGGTGGTGGAGTGGGGGCTGGATGAGGGTCTGCAGGTAGGGGTCAACCTCTTTTTTAACCCCTGGAGGGGACTTAGCCCCTAATTAAGGTCCTTTGGCAATATTAAGAGCCTTTATGGCGGTCTAACTCACCTAGTTATGGATGTTGGACACCAGTAGTTACACAAGGCTGATCCTAACTCAAAAAGTCACTAGAAAAGTTACTAGATTTAAAAAAAATCACCTTGGGGGTCAGATGATAGCTGGTTCGCGTCCTTGCTAGAATGTGGTGTATCATAGTTAAAAATAGTCGGTGATTGTCTGCAGTAAAAGGTGGTCGCGTCATAGCTAAAAATAGTCGGTTCGCGTCTTTGCTAAAAATTATAGTGACAGTACCATCATTAAAAATAGCTGGTGCGAGTCATTATTAAAAAATAGTAAGTAACCAAACACATGTGTGGTTTGAATCTCTGCTATGCAAATATGTCACAAAGGGAAATAACCAGATATGTGTGGTTGGTGTCTGTGCAAGACACACATCTGATTCGCGTCCTCGCTGAAAGGTGGTTGTATCATAGCTAAAAATAGCCGGTTTGTATCCTCACTAAAAGGTGGTCGCGTCATAGCTAGAAATAGTCGGTTCGCGTCTTGTCTAAAAAATATAGTGACAGAACCATAATTAAAAAAATAGCTGATGCGTGTCATTGTTAGAAATAGCGCGTAATCAGATTTGTGCGGTAATCAATTACATGGTTCATATCTGCACTAATGTAACATAGTGGGGAGTTTAGACTAATAATATAAGAAAATAGTGTAATGCGTAGTGAGTGCTGTGTAAAACATGTGGATGGCATACGCTCAAGAGCAATGGACGTAAGCAACCGACCTGAGAACAACGGTGGAATGCTTGAAAGCAAGAATTTTCGGCATAAGTATTCGATGCCTAACATGAGGCGGTTTACGAGTGAGGTGATTATAGTGAAGAGGAGTGTAACGTCCTAGCGAAAAAGTATGAAACAGGAGTGACGATATGTGAAAAGTTTTAAAATTTAAAGAAAATATGTGAAAAATGTTTTGTAGAAAAACTAAAAGCTGCGCAATTGCATCAGATTTGCCACGATATAAATAAATGGACAGCATTTCCTGATGGCAGCAGTTATTTATCATCAGATGCAGATTAGCCTATTGATGCAATTCTCAAATCACACTCTCCCCTCTACCATCAAAATCGTAACAGTTCCGTTGTAAACTCAAAATTCAAAAGCGTTCTCGAATCAGTAAAGATGGATCTCTCTGCATTCAAGAGTAGCACTTTCTGTAAATCCTTCACGAACGTAAAAGACTTGGAGGTGGGTGCAAAATATAAAGTGATTGATATGAACACTATCGGCACGAAGTATGGTAAACATATTATCATTGAAACTGAGAACTTTAAGTGTATACCTCCCTTACGATTTTATGAATACTTCAAAAAAGGAGATCGCATTGAAAAGTTGAAACCATATCTAGCTGAGAAAGATGTCACCAGCGCCGGAACTGTAGGAAAGACAACCAATTTAACATTTCTGTAAAAATAATAATATATATCTATGTATAACTGTTTGGAAATAAAATTATATATTTTTTATTGCAAAAAATGTCTTTTTATTTCTTGATTAAATGAAGAGTGGTACATCATAATGAAGAGAGTTTCTATTGGTGAGACTAAAAATGTAGTATATAACATGGTAGTGTGAGGATTTGCTTATCGTAATGCAAGAAGAGGTTTGCGGGAAAGTATGCTGCTGGATAGATTACGTTTCCGCCGTAAAATAAAACAATTGGAATGCATTTTATCACCCGCACTACAAGAGCAAGATCGTTATGAGGTATATCATGATAGATTCCAAGAACTATTCTCCCCTCTATCATCATAATAATGTTATGAGGTGGGGAAAACGATATATAATAATAATAATAATAAAATATATATTTGCGGTTACAAATTCATCAGTTGTTGTCGTTAACGCAAGTCCACTTGAATGAATTTGAAAAGATTCTGCATGGATAGCAAGAATAGCTGTAATAACTTCTTCACATGTTCGTGTTGGTGTTGTAATGATGGGGATAGTTCTACCACAGCAGCTACATCTACCGAGTGCTCAACTGAAGCGGTGCATAACTCCCTACCCATGAACGTTTAATTGATTGTAGATCATATGATTTATTCGAGGTCCATTCATCAAAAAAATATGTTGAAATTGGATACAGTACGCACCTACATCTTGCGTCAGTTATACGAATCGTATGTGCAGACGGGCTCCTCGTTATGAAAAGGGAAGATTGGAAGATGCTACTTAAGTGGCAAATATATCTGGAAATGAAGTTTTTTTGTTCACAAGAGACTTAAAACCACATTGATTGGTCAAATATCCACGAGGAGACGGAAATTGAATACGAGCAAAGTTCGGAATTGCTTGGTAGCAATTCTACTATTTGTTATAATTGGGAAGTAGTGAAGGGTGCATCATCATCATCCTCATCAGAAAGACTATTAAAAACCGTAACAATTCGACAAAACCACGGTCCTTACTGTACGTTGAACAAGAACGACACTGAAGAGCTTTGCAACTTAAAGGATATAATTAACTATCGGTTGGAATTACTGGAATCATACGGTTTTCCCTGTTTCTTTCAAAACCTCACCGAACAAATCAACAACTAGCGCCACTTTCGTAAGATGGAGTATGGCGATGATGCAACCAACAACGACATCATTTATCGCGACATTGAAAATGTGTTGAATTACAAGTACGATATAAATTCAGTTTATATTATGGAGATGTTGCATTACCGACCCAGCTATTTACTGTATCACATATATGAATAAATAAAATATTGGCAAAACTTCTGTTTGTTTTTTGATTGTAGCATTGATCGTGACCTATAAATACAGCAATTCCTGCTTCCATGCAAACAATGTTAATTGTGACGCGGAGAAATGCACGTGGGGATGGTCTGGTTAATAATCTCATTAATAAGCTACCCATTGAGCTCCATATTCCCGGGTATCAGTATTGTGGCCCCGGAACTAAATTAGATAAAAGGCTACAACGTGGTGATCCCGGTATTAACCTCCTAGGCGCTCATTGCAAAGATCACGATATCAGTTATAGGGATAGTAAAGGCTTGGCTAGTAGACATCGAGTGGATCGTATTTTGGAAAGAAAAGCTTGGGATCGTGTTAAGACATCCGACGCCAAGTTAGGTGAACGAACAGCCGCTTTATCTGTAGCAGGTATAATGAGGGCAAAAAGAAAGTTAGGAATGGGTGTTAGCAGAACAAAACGATCACGTAGCAGTCTATTGAAATTACGTAGAATAATTACCAAGAAAATGAAAAACAGTCCTAGTACTATAAAGGCTATAAAATCAGCTTTTACAGCAGCAAAATTGGCTGTGAAAAGCTTAGGTGGGAAGGGAAAAGTAAGTGTTCCCAGAGTAATTCTCCTCCTAAAGAGGGTGGATTTTTACCATTTCTTATACCATTATTTGCGAGATTATCCGCCGTTGGCGCTTTAGGCGGAGAGGCAGCGGGTATTGCAAAAGCGGTTAGCGCATCTAGCGGTGCGAGGAAAATGTTAGATGAAACTTCATGCCATAATCGTACAATGGAGGCCATCGCTGTAGGAAAGACAAACGGCGGTGCAATTTTTTTGAAACCCTACCGGTTAGGAGGAAATATGGATTTGCACTTGAAAACATTAAAAAAAAAACTTCAAAAATTATCGAAAAGACCGTTAACTGATGTAGAGCTAATAAAGCACGCAAAGGATGTACCATACATTAGGGATGTGTCTATGAGAGATAATATGCCCAAATTACCATGGAATAACGAGGCTTGTATTATTAATTTAAATAACCAAAAGGGACGTGGTACTCATTGGGTTTGTTACAAAAAACATGATGACAGCGTATGGTACTATGATAGCTTCGGAAATATTCCACCACCGAGAGAAGTTCTGGACTACTTTCGCGATTGCAAAGTATACTATAATTATTATGAGTTTTGTTATGAACGAATAAGTTCAAAGGTAATATGTAATTAAAATTATTATAATTTATATATTAATACTAATGAAATTTACCTTGGAATTTGAACGACGATTTATACCGATAATTCGGAAGGTTCAAGTCGATTTTGTTTATGTATAGAATAGAAATTTAAATATAATAGATTCAATCAATATTATATTAATGGAATGTACGCAATAGCGAGTTCGCAAACTTTAATTACATATTTACCTTATGAACTTATTCGTTCATAACAAAACTCATATAATTTAATATTAACAAGTTGCTTTGGTATGTCGAATCTGCATATTGCAAGGCTCATCCATTAATATAGGTAATTTTATTGTAATCTCATTTATTATAGAATTTACATCAGTTACTACAAAATGACAACATTGCATCGATTGGGTTGAACTTGGTGGCGATATGTTCCGGTACTTAGAAAGTACAGTATCTAGGTTCAAATCCTACGAGTAAACTTTTATTTATGTATTTAATAAAATAATAATAATATTACTATAATTACTACTCTAAGAGCAACAATTGCACAAATTGTGGACATCTCTGTTTAAAGTTTCTATATAAATAGCATACTCAGTAGTTAGAGACGTATATACTCATGTCAATCACCTTCAGTGTAGAGGTGTTGGAACACAGCGAGTAATAACTTTTATCCTCCGATCGAACTTAATTTCGAGAAAACCTACATAATCGGTGTAGTCGTGATTTTACGGTTGTAATAGCATAAGGAATATACACGTTGGAAGACGATAAATTTCATTATATAAAAGCGACAGAGCTCAAGCTATTGAGATTCCACAGATGTATACGAGTTGGAAGAACTGATGCATCTATATAAACGCACATTCAGTACAGAGTCTCTTTAGTTTAAGGGCAAATAGTAACTACGCTCAAGTCGAGCTTAGCTGTGAATTTGCCTATATTTTACCAAAAGGATTGTATTGGGCGTAAGCTGGTTTTAACCGATGATATTAGATAGCTAACGTTTTACATATCTCTGTATTAGATATACAAATAATTGAAACTATACAAATATTCACATTGCTGTAATATTAGTTCAACGGATCGTATAGAAACGGGAATGACCGAAGGTCTTCATGAAATAGACGTGTCCATGTCCTACCAGGCTATCGTTTAGACAAAATTCTAGCAATCCTCAATATTTGGAAGTCAACAGCCAACACTATCCGTAATATTGTCAATTAAATTAACGAATCAGAAGGATGCATTATCTGATTTCGGGAAAACGAACCATTTACGGTACGACTAGAATTAAAAGAATATGGGCTTAAGAATTTAACCAAGGTCCGCTTCCATCTTTCCTCAATGATGTATAAATAAAAGACGTTACAACATTGTCATTCGAAACGGGCTTGCTGGGAATTAACGTCTAACGAAAAGTACTTATTGGAATCTATAGGGCTAAAACCACATAGAAATGGAGATCGTTAAACATCTTTCAAAGCGCACGTTTTGATGAGACCATTACCAAGTCAGATATTCGTACATCTTCCGTACAGTTCTTCTAATTACGGATTGTCCGATGAGATCCGTATATTAATAAGAGTCAAGATCTGGTGCCGCTACCTTATGATAGTTTCTGTACATAGAAGGTAAAATTGAATGGAGTTCAGCAAAAGTAATGGATCAGGGTAAAACATGTTACCTAACAAAATTTTGCATCATTTTTCGAAGAAATTCTACGAGTTAGGAGGACAGAAAGTGGATACATGCAGAAATCGGTATAACACCGCATCAAATGATATGTATCGTACACATCGAATGAGGGCAAAGGTCTACAGCATTTGAGATGGTCGTCGAAAAACGAGGTGCCGTTACAAGTAGAACACGCTAAAAGCAACAAAGAAAAACATTTTGCTGTCGGTATACCTCTAAAACACATATTCGGAAGTATGGAAGATTATCGACAAGTCATCGTGAATATGCGACAGGACTTGGTCTTAATACATTTGAGAAGCGATGCTGATTACTGTAAGGGCACCGCAAACGATGCTAAAATGATCCTAAACAAAATTGAATTGAAGATTCCGCATGTGATGCTAAGCGACAGTGCCAAACTAACTCTGTTCCAACAAATCAATAAAAATACAACCATTACAATTCCGTTTCGTCAATGGGAACTATACGAATTGCCAGCTTTAAAGCAAACACAGTCGGATATATGGCCAATTAAAACTTCCACTCAATTAGAGAAGCCTCGATGAGGAATTGTGGCTTTTCAAAAGGAGAAAAAGTTTTCAACGACCGAAAGAGCGGCATATTCCGGTAATGTGAATATTCGAAATCTAAAGTTACACCTCAACTAAAAAAGTTACCCATACGAAGCGATGCATCTGGATTTTAATGTCAACAAGTACATAACGGCCTACCAAAACTATTTAAATTTTCGATGAGACTATTATACCAACAGCAATCATGAACATCAGGATGCATTGTTTGACTATTCGCAATTCAAGACATGTCCAATATTCGTAATGGACTGTTCAAAGCAAAATGAATCTCTAAAACACTCGGCGGTAGATGTAAAATTTGAATATGGAAGCTTTGGAAGGTTTGAACCGGTCATCGTTGCTGTTGCGTCATACACAGATGCCATGGTGCAATACAATCTCTGATAGGAAGTGAAGAAACTGTAATATGTTATAACAGTTTCTTGTAATATTAGTGTATAAATAAAGAATCATATTGACAAGTTGTCAGTTTTAATTGACCGACAAGCAACATGAGAGTAGTGGTTCAAACTCAAAAACTACCTATTCAAATCTCGATTTTACCCGAGCTGAAATAGGAATACAACGGCATGTAATTACTTCCAAACAGCGTACGCGCTATAATTTGTGGTCCTTCAATTGTGGGAAAACAGAACACCATGCTCAGCCTCCTAACTGAACCGAACGGTCTTCGTTTCAAACACGTGTATGTCTATTCGAAATCAACTCTTGGGTGAAATTCTAGATCCCATGAAAGATATTGGTTATTATTGCTTCAGCGATAATGCTGATATTATGGAACCGAGCTTGGCAAAACCCAACTCAGTGTTCATCTTTAACGATATCGCTTGCCCAAAACATAATCGTATTAGAGCGTACTTTTCAATAGGTCGTCACAATAATATTGACTGCTTCTACTCGGGTCAAATCTATACTAAAATCCCCCAACAGTTGATTAGAAACAACGCCAATTTGATAGTGCTTTTCGAACAGGATGATTTGAATTTGCGTCAGATACATGAAGACCATGTCGCCCCAATGGTAAGCATGCAATTGTTTTGTGACGTGTGCTCAGAGACTTGGCGAAATCGATACGGATTCATGGTAATAAGTAAGGACGCTGAAGTACACAACGGTCGTTTTAGGAAAGGCTTCGATCAGTATATAATACCCTAGCGGTGTCGTTATAATATCATTT
This sequence comes from Vesta saturnalis, assembly GCA_036346205.1. Lineage (NCBI taxonomy): Eukaryota > Metazoa > Arthropoda > Insecta > Coleoptera > Lampyridae > Vesta > Vesta saturnalis. The sequence goes on along the minus strand of JARFJB010000139.1, from coordinate 113,660 downwards.
GGAATCAAACAGCCTACAAGCAAACAGCATAAATAACAGACCTGTTTTAAACAGAGCTCAACTAGGAAGCTGCTGAGCGCAGACAGAGATGATGAGGATGACATACCTACCAACACGAAACTTATCCTTAAACTATTTAACAAAGGTATTCCGGGTTTATTAAAATTTGCTCAGCGAAATCGAACGGAGCACACAACCCAACAAAACACGTAATCAATTTTAGCATCAATAAATCTGTTATATAGATCAAGTGCTCCGGAACAAAGTATGGAGCATTCAAGCAGGTAGACGCTACGTTGCATTTTTTTTTCATTTCCTGCAAAAGTACTCTCTCCCTCTCACTTCAAAATGCTGAAACAACAAAAATTTATAATAGTGAAAATATTTACGTTGCTTGTATCACTTAGCATCAGTCCTTTAACCGGAAATAACATGACAACTCTTAAAAAAACAAACGAAGTTATCGTTATCATTAAAAAAAACAAAAACCAAAAGATCTACAAAATGTAAAAGTGCATGAGAGGCAGAAAGTAAAAAGTGAAAAAGTTCAGGAGGCTAATAAACAGCCTTTATTGAACTTGGAATATAGTATGATAACAATAAATTCCGACGATGAATCGAGGCACGAGGAAGTTAGGTAATTATAATATCTATACAATTTGTATGATTGTGTATTTACCATATATTATGTAGTTTAATAATTTGAGTAATTTGTTTTACAGAGCAACACACACCCTCGAATCTTTACTTAGGAGATGGAGGGCGACATAGATTTATTTCAATCACCAATTCGGTAATTATTACAAAATATGTAAAGTTCAAAGAAATTATAATAGAACGTTTTCTTTGCAGAACAACAGTGTCAGCACCACCACCACAGCTGTCCATGCTTCCGTTGTTAACAGAGGGTTCTTTTCATCAACTTCAATAGTAAGTTGCAAACCACAGCAAAACAAAATTTACCTAACCTTTACATTTTATCACAGTAATGGAAACTCGCAGCCGTCTTCACATCCTCTGGGGTCGTTGCCTCACCAACATGTACAGTAAGTTAAGAATTAATGACTCGAAATAAAAAAATTTAACTTGTATGTATTCTTCACAGTACCGGAAAGCAAATGGAGACAATGGTGGAAGTCTACGCCAGGGATTTTGAAGAAGATTTCTACCCGACACCAACACCGCCCCATTTTCAACCGCAAACTCCGAGAGAATTAGCTCTCAAGACCATCGAAAAGATGAAAAATATAGACACAGTGTATAAAAGCTAAAAAAAAAAAAACAGCGGAGCTGAATGCTGAATTGGAGACCTCACGGGCAGATAAAGGCAAGCTAGAACAGGAACTGGCCTGCATCAAAAAATTTTGTGAATTTTGGGGCTGAGGTGTACAAATAGATAGATATGTGGTATTTAAATATGTAGAAATAATAATTATATGTAATATTGGTTAAGTAATTATAATAAATGTGGATAATTGAGTATCGGAAATATTTGCATTAATAACGGCCTCATATGGGAAATCCTCAAGTGATGCTGGCTTTAACACAACATTTATGAAAAGGATAACGAATATTTTTTTATAACAAAAGTATATATCTTGTGTGCGTACACAAATGGGGAATGACGCAGTATAAGAATAATTGTATAATATAAAATTAATTAATAAATAATGGTAACCAGAAGTACTAAAATTAATGTGTGATAAGAGCGTGAAATCAGTTGTTATTAGTTTCCCAATTGTAATACTGTCATAAAAATTAAGCAAAGTAAGGGAAATGAGATGATACAAAATAGTCAGCAAATGTGTAATGTGTGTTGCATGTCTGCAGGACTTACTTAAATTGCTTTCCATTTATACTTGTAAATGCATGTATGTCTATGTCCTAAAAAAACGCCCTCTTCAATTTTTAAATTTGCCCATAGGTCCAAATCGCAATTAATATTTTTGAAAAGGTGATTGCGTGTTACAAGCGGCACTTTATCTATTGCGTTTTTTAATTTGTCAAAAATATGAAAAATGGTCCTAAAATTGATCTATACAATATTGAAACGATAAACTGCACTTAAAACACAACTTTTTTTGCTTTACTTACTTATACCCATAAGAAACACAACTAACTGCACGATTTCAACAATTTTAATTAGTTTAGGACCACCAATTTTTTAGTTCCAACGCGATGCAAAAATTATATATGTAATTTCATGTAAAATCAGTACTATAATGAATAAAATGTACTTCAACAGAAAGGAATGTGTATGGTCAGCATTTTCAATGCAAGATATAATTACGAGCATTTTTCCAATCTTATCTAAACCATACAGTTCATTATCGTTTTACAAGTTTTACTCATTTATTACTATATTACTTATATTCCTTATAATTTTTTATGTAACCATTAATTAACATAACACTATTAAAAATTTACATTAGTACAACTTCGTATTTCGCATTTGTAAGTCATATAATTTTAAATTAATGATTATTCCATTTAAGTTATATTTTTGGAGCATAATACTTTAAATTAAATCAATATTCATATATTATACAGTGCTAGTCAAAAGTCCCCTCCCCCCTTGTATCTTTTGAACGGTTTTACTTATACTAAGGAAATTTGGAGGGTGAATAGAAACGGATATAAGCTTCTCAACTAGTCATGACAAGTGACGTAATAGTCATATATGACGTCACAGGACTACAGTGACCAATAATTTTAAACAGTACCTTATGGAAAGTGACATCTCGTTTGAAAGGTATTAAAATTACCTATTCAGTAATACTAATTTTGTTAGGGTTTAGGTTGATTTTGATAGAAAAATTAAAGAAATACTAAAATTATAGTTTGGCATTTAATTAATCAAGATTGTAAAGTTTGCCTCTGGTTAATTGTCAAAAAAGTTGACGTTTTTTAATTCTCTCGTTGTTTTTACTTTGATAAGTTTTTATACCTTGACTATTCAGTTAAATTATTCTTTAACGAGACGTTTAGGTGTCTACATAGACAAAATGGTACGTACGGTAGCCGACAAAGTAGCAGCTATCTTAATAATTGGTGAATATAGAAACAATTTCCATGCAACGGAACGTCTTTTTAATGAGAGGTACCCCGATCGCCCTATATCGAGGACTTATTTGAGGGAACTTCTTCAGAAGTTTGAAGTAACCGGTAGTGTTCAAGATGTCAAACGATCTGGTCGACCAACAATTAGTGTCGACAAAAAAATCGACATAATTGCAGAAATGGTAGTACATCCTACTTCTTCTACAGCCCAAGTTGCGTCTATCTGTGAAGTCAGTCAAAGGACAGTACATGGGGTGTTGGCTAAAAACAAATTTCATCCATACAAATTAAAAATCAACTTTCAGATGATGACCCCGACCGAAGATTAGAATTCTGTGAAAATATGTCCAATCAAATTATCCAACACGTAAGACGTTACTTGGATGAAGAATATCGTGGCAGATGGACTGGATGACGAGGTCCGATAGAATGGCCAGCTCGGTCACCAGACCTGACACCATTAGATTTTTTTCTGTGGGGGTACTTAAAATCTAAGGTTCACGCTAGAGCACCCGGCAGTATGCACATTTTGGAACAAAGAATTGTTGAAGAATGTAGAGCAATTTTCGCAGACACATTTGAACTAGTACGACAAGAGTTTAGCAATAGGATGCATTACTGTCAGGAATTAAGTGGGGCACATTTCCAACATTTAGCATAAGAATTGGTCCTTGAATCTTGATTAATTAAATGCCAAACTATAATTTTAGTATTTATTTAATTTTTCATCAAAATCAGCCTAAACCCTAACAAAATTATTATTACTGAATAGGTAATTTTAATACCTTTCAAACGAGATGTCACTTGCCATAAGGTACTATTTAAAATTATTGGTCACTGTGGCACTGTGACGTCATATATGACTATTATGTCATTTGTCATGACTAGTTGAGAAGGTTATATCCTTTTATATTCACCCTCCAAATTTTATTAGTATAATTAATCACAAATTTTAATAAACCATGTTTTCAGAACTATTCTTTTACAAAATTTAAAAACTAGGGCAGACAATATTACAGCAGTTCACAAGAATAATTAACAAATTTTTTATATAAAGTAAGGTATTTAAAATCTATTCAAATTTTACTAACAGATCATAAGTTTTTTAACTTTTGATTTTAGTTCTGCCAGTGTAACACAAAACACACCAATGTCTAGTTTGTTAGCAATTTTACAATAATGCATTAATAACAAGACTTTAGTTTAATCTTGCTTTTTTCAGCATACGCTGCACTTCATACAACTCCAAATAATATTTTAACTTCTTTATTTTGCGTATCAGGTCTTCTATTTGTTCCCTTTTTGGAGACCTCTTACAAATCGCTCCTGATGCAAACTTTGGCATTAAATTCTTCATTATTATATTGTATTTCTGCAGACTTATTATTTTCAATGAAATCTACATCTGTCCAAAGTCCAGTTTATATACCCACTTGTTATAAACCTCACATCTAGTTACTTTTCTATTACGTGTGTTTAGCACAGAAACGAACCAAACATATCTGGTTATTTCCTTTGTGACATATTTGCATATCGGTGATTCAAACCACACATGTGTTTGGTCACCTACTATTTTTTAATGATGACGCACATCATTTATTTTTAATGATGGTGCTGTCACTATATTTTTTAGATAAGACGCAAACCGACTATTCCTAGCTATGACGCGGCCACCTTTTAGTGAGGCCATAAACCGACTATTTTAAGCTATGATCAACCACCTTTTAGCGAGGACCCGAACCAGATGTGTGTCTAGCCAGACATCAACCATACATATCTGGTTATTACCCTTTGTGACATATTTGCATAGCAGAGATACAAACCACACATGTGTTTGGTTACCTACTATTTTTTAATAATGACTCGCACCAGCTATTTTTAATGATGGTGCTGTCACTATAATTTTTTGCTAATACGCGAACCGACTATTTTTAGCTATGACGCGACCACCTTTTACTGCAGACAAGCACCGACTATTTTTAGCTATGATGCACCACATTCTAGCGAGGACGCGAACCAGCTTTCATCTGACCTCCAAGGTGACCTTGCAAATCTAGAGACTTTTTTTCAAATCTAGTAACTCTTCTAGTGACTTTTTGAGTTAGGATCGGCCTTGTATAACTACTGACGCCTTTAGGGTGTGATCTATTGCCCATTTTGACGAGGTTAAGAGAGGTGTTAAGGCCCTTAAGGCTCCATTAAGGCATGACCACACCCGATCATTTTACCTGATTGCTTTTAAGTGCATTAAGTCGGGTCTAAGGCTAGACCAAACCGATCCTTACATCTGATCGCGTCGGGTAAGATCCACCCCTCTGACTTCTGATTGGTCCTTAGCCCCACTACTCAGCAGCTATGCTCTGATTAGAGGATTAGTTATCTGCATTCTGAGTGGTTATGGCCTAACTCTAACTTGTAAGACAGGTGTAGGGCTTCGCAAGTTGTTCTCGGATCTTCTCTCCTTGTGATTGTAACCTGTTCGGGCCTTCGGGCATTATTGAGACCCATTGGCGGAAAATTTGAATTTGTATTATAATAAGGGGCTAATGTTAACTTGTAAGACTAGTGTAGGGTTGCAGAACTTGCTCTCGAGGCTTTGCGCCCTTGTCGAGGCCCCATTGGTGGAAAATTTGAATTTTATTTATGTCTCTGCAGGTTATGGCTGGAACTATGAATTTTCATTCTAATAAGCGGACCAAATGCTAACCAGTAGACAGGCGCAACATACTCTCAGGCCTTCGTCCCCTGACCAAAAATTTGAAATTGTTTGTGGCGCCATCTTGCGGTATATTTTTAAAAGTACAAACAGGGAACTGTAATGGTTATGGCGGAAAATTTGAAGTTTTAAGGTATGACGTATACATCTGGGTCCCAACCTCCACTATAACCATTTTACCATACTTTGTTGACACGAGTGCAGGATTGTGTATTTTGTATTCAACACCAATCTCCAAGTCCTTAATATTTTTAAAAGGTTAAAGCAAGTTGTAGCGTTTAGCTCAGTTAAATCCATATCTGTAATAATAACACACCATTAAAAACTGCACGAACCAATAAAATATATAAAGTAAAAGCTAAGGCAAAAAATAATAACTCACCAGTGTTGTATTGAAGAAGAAACGGAAAGCTGACCGATAAAATTGCAACTGAATCTAAAGAGTACCTCATTCATTTTTTAGGCTCACACACACACAATCTAATTATTCCAAGCTCTTTTACGCAACAGGAAAAAACAAGTAGCGTAAACAATGTTTCCCCTAATTAGATAAGTTTCTAGAAATAAAATAGAATTTATGGATAATAACATATTGTAAAGTCGGCCAAGCTAACATTCAAAACTCTATTTTGATGAAACAATATCAAACTTCCACTACACAACAACAATTCTAAAGCAATTAATTAAAGGCGTACAATTCGACATTATTTCCAAATTTTGTTAAAGTAACGGCAAACCTTCACTAGGTTATTATAACTGTTAGTTACTTAAAGAAAAATAATAATAGTAAACAATATAAAGACAGTCAATTCGTTACTTAATTACAATTTTAAAAAACAACAAATTTATACTATTCAATTACTTCTATAACGTCTGGGGTAAAACCCCATTATGTAAAAAAAGTGAAGGTAGTCATTCACACTCAACATCGATAAAGCAATAAAAAATTTCACGCTGAAATAAAAATCTGATAATTAACTAGTCACGTAATGGTTAATCATTTCTATGTTTATATTCTAGAAAACAAAATAATCCATTTGTATATTAAAAGATAAGAATGATATCAATATCTCACACGCTACAAAATTAACAGTGTCTTGCATGTAGAAATAAGATTTTAAAAGCAGTTCCGAAAAGGTCACATAGATTAAATTTTTTTAGAATAGAGAAAGGCTAATATACTGTTCTCAATAAAATCCTCTAATTAATTTAATATGAAGCAGTAAGGCTAGGTATGTTTTGACGCAGTATGTGACGTCACACCAATCAGCGACGTAAGCTAGTACTTAAATCCGCCCACTCGGAAGTTGCGGTTTGGCGCCAATGAGAGCAAAGGACGTGGCTCCTCCTACAGAAAGCAGCAATGACGTCAAGACAATGGGATATGTGGATGGTTCCCGCCCATGTTGAGTTCAGGAAGGAGGATAGCCGATTAGCTGGTCATTGAGAGACGTAGCGGCCGTGTTGGAATTCTTCAGCGGCCCCTGGTGGCTTCCGGCAGCGTTTGATGGCTCCTTTGGGTCTCTTCTGCGGCTAACGGTAGGTTAGGCTTCCTGGTGGGTTGGTTTCCGACGTCGCGTTGTTGAGATGTCGCAATCTGTGGGGACATCTTCTTAGTCGCTGTTGAAGAGGAACTTCCGATTGAAGTATAAAGTCTGAAAGAAATCACGCAATCTGTATTTTAATTATAGAATGTAACATATATATATATATATATATATATATATATATATATATATATGTGTGTGAGTGTGTGTATGTGTGTATATGGTGTACATTGGCGATTATTTTTAGAATGCGCGCCGGATGTTGCTTGTCGAATGCTGTCTCTCTCTAACACTGACTATGGCAAGTTCCTGTTTCAACTATAATGAGTAGCTGTTCTTTATTCATTGTAAAGTCAACTTAAATACTTATGTTTCATATAAATCACCCAAGACGTTATTCCTAGTACAAGCTGTGTAGATATTTCTAAATGTAAATCCCCTTCGCTACTTTATTACTTCAAAACAATAATAAAATTTGTATCTTAATTGTAAAATGTAATTATATATGGTAAACTTCGGCGATTTTTTATAATCTGCGCCCTCTCCTCTCTCCTTCTCCTCTCCTCCCTCTCCTTCTTTTCTCCTCTCCTCTCTCCTCTTTCCCTCTTTCCTTCTTCCCTCTTCCTCTCCTCTCCCTCTTCCCTTCTCCTCTTTCTTTCCTCTTTTCCCTCTCCCTCTCCTCTTTCTCTCTCCCTCTCCCTCTCCTCTCCTCTCTCTCTCTCCCTCTCCCTCTCCCTTCCTTCTCCCCTCTCCTTCTCCTCTCCCTTTTTCTCCCTCTCCTCTCTCTCCCTCTCCCTCTTCCTCTCCTCTTCCTCTTCTCTCTCCCTTTCTCCTCTCCTCTCCTCTCCTTCTCCTTCCTCTCCCTCTCCCTCTTTCCTCTCTTCCCTCTCTCTTTCCCTCTCCTCTCTCTACCACTCTCCCTCTTTTCTTCCCTTCTCTCTCCCTTCCTCTCCTCTCTTCTTCTCTCTTCTCTCTCTCCAATCTCTCCTCTTCTCCATCTCCTTCCCTCAATCTCTCCCCTCTCCTCTCTACCACTTCCATCTCCTCTCCCTACCTCTATAACCCTCAATCTACCTCTACTATCCATCTCCATCTCCCTCTCTTCCACTACTATCTCCCTTCCTAACTCCCCCTCTCCCTCTTCTCACTCCTCTATCTAGTCCATTCTTCTCCATTCCTTCAACCTTCTTTACTCTCCAATCGCATGCATCTACACTCCTATTTGATATATATATAGTATTATAATAATAGTATATATATATATATAATCAGTATACTAATATAAGTTCTTGTATTCAACCAAAATGTTAAAGCCTGACTAACTTTAATCAATCATTCACAGTGACTAAATATTATGTTTATGTTCACTATTTATAGTTTCGAATCTAAAACGGATGCGAGTATAAATACTGCAATATTTAACTTAACTTGCTTTAGTTCGAATCTAGGTGCACACAATTTTTTCAGACCTGATACTGCAATCGGAAGTTGCACTTCAACAGCGACAAAGAAGATGTCTCCAAGACCCAGAAGATTGCGACATCTCAATAACGCGACGCCGGTAACCAACCTACCATAAGCCGCTGAAGACCTCTAAGAAACCCATCAGAAGGGGTTAAAGAGCCACACTAACATAAAGGAATCCGGAAAAGTCATCCAAAGTCATCCAAAGAACGTCTCTTATTTGCCAGCTACTAGTCCGTCCCCCTTCCTGAACTCAGCAGGAGCGGGAACCATCCTCGCATCCCATTGTCTTAACGTCATTGCTCCTCTCGGTTTGAGGAGCCATGTCTCTTCTCCCATTGGTCCTTCAACCTCAACTTCCGGAAGGGCGGGGCTTAAGTGATTGCTCACGTCGCCGATTAGTGTGACGTCACATCCTGCGCCATAACATACATAGCCTTACTAATAATCATAATAGACAGTTTGACCTAGATGCATTTTAAGTTTTATTAAACCAGACTGTGTAGACCAAATAAGGTTTAAACTTAATTACAACCTACAAAACAAAAACTGTAGTAGATTGTTTAAGATTTTTGAAGATTTGGAATCGACCGCTGTCGACACAAACTAAAATGTGTAAATGGGAGTAAGTCGAGGCTTGAAGATTAAAGGTATGATTGTTGTAAACAGATTACTTAAGGGTCTGAATTGTAAACAGTTACTAGTACCATTTTAAATATAGAAATAAGGTTAAATTAATTCTAAAAGGTTACCTTGGTTTAATTTTACAGATTGAAGAAATCTAAATACGTTGCTATATATAAAAATATATAAATGAAGAGTGCCATCTATACTATACGAGTTTTTTACAATTATTAAGTCAGATTTGAAAAGTTATAACAGTTTTAAGGTTATCAAGGCCGATTCTATGTAGATCAATTAAGGTTTTTGTTTCACTGAGAATGAATACTGTCAAGAGACATGCTAAAACGTATAAATGGGTAGGGACAGATTGCTCTGTAGAAATTTTAAATGTTATCAAAGTCAGATTCTATTATGTTTTTAAAGGTGCTTATCTTTTCTTGAACAAAATATAAGCACTGTAAGAAGTTTTACTACTAATGATCTACTTGACAACATCTATATCTTACGCAACAACATTCTTTAGATGTACGTAGTTGTTTAAAGTTTAAATTTTAGATGAAACTTAAATTATCTTCACCGTGTGTCGCGGTGGGCCCATTTGATTTCATTATTTTAAGAGTGTTTTTGAGGCGTGTCTTTTTAGTTTGGATGTTAAAACTATTTTAACTATGCGTTAGTTATCTATTCAAACTCCTAAAATGTTTCAGAAAGTTGAGTAACTAGGTAAATATACGGAATGTGTAAGGGAGCTTGAACCTCACATTGTTCGCGCAACTTGTTTTCCTATCTAAAACCAATTTACGAAAAACAGCCCTGGTTATTAGTCCAAGCATATAAAATCAATGAATCACGCCCTACATTCATTTCCAGTTTATACTTCGTGCTAAACTGAACTATAATTTTGAACTTGGCAATTACAACTCTTTTAAACGTCTTTCACCGTGCGGTGATGACTGAAGATGAGGTAATAGAAATGTATTATCATATTTTTAAGCGTGTTGTTAACGGTGAAACCATAACGCCTGTGGAGGTGGAGCGGTTCCAAAAGCTACGAGTCAAAATGCAAAAGATTCAGTCCGAGTTAATGAATACTATAAGTAACATTTCAGTTTTTAAATTATTGTTAATATTTTTTTTTGCACGATTGAGCTTTTTCGTTTATTTACCATATCTGTTTCCAAGACAGTAGGATATGTTTACTGGTTGCTAGGCCCCACTCGTCGGTAAGTATTTAATTACCGACGTCTTTTACTTACCAACGTAAAATTATATATAGGTACTATATTTCACAACAATAAGAACAAAAAATTTGGACATTTCTGTTTAAAACGTCACTTTTGACTTTTCGTTTATTTAGTAGAAATTTAAGTGTTGTACCGGTCTCCGATCAGCCTCCAAACATGGCCGTCGACAGGTAAACGTCCCTTACTGTTCTTGATACTCAATATACTATTATCATTGTAGCTGCTAGCTAAAATTCAAGGACGTGTTGGTGGCGGTGATGATGAAAATGCTGGACGTGACGTTGTTTAGATGAACTGCCGGGGACAGTATGTGCAGGATTTAACCCATCAGACCGAGTTGGAATTGTGATGACCAACGACAACTTTCCCGATAAGCCATTAGGATTTTCATTCAGGAATGCGGATCAGCTGAGCTCCACTGTGATGATGGCAACGCTCGAAAAAATATTGCAGAGTAATGTAAGCTTCTTCAATAATGATAGGTTGAATTTACAAGTAGACAGAGTTGTTGTGCTTGTGGGGTATGGTGGTTCATCTCGGCATAGAATGACGGGTGTCAGTATTGCCCAAGAGCAAGTTGTAAAGCCCTATAACTGTCTCATAAGTTAGCGTCGGGCCTCTTATTAGAACAGTCGTAGGTTCAAATCCTACTCGGGGTAAACTTTATTTATGTAGTGTTGCATTAGAACCGCTTATCAGAATACAAATTGAAATTTACCACCAAGGGCTAAGACAACAGGCGAAGCCCCAAAAGCAAGTTCCGAAGATCTACACCTGTCTTATAAGGTAGCATTAGGACCCCACTTATTAGAAGACTAATTTAAATTTAAATAACCATTACGGGGATCTGCCTGTACTTTTAAAATGTACCATTAGGTGGCGTCAGCTATATTACAGAAAACATTCATTAGTCTATTCACAAGTAGATGGCACTATTAACAAATTCAAAATTTGAGCTCGTGGGGAACGACAAGGGGGGCTTATCAGTTATAGCATTTGGCCCCCCTATTAGAATTCAAGTTCAAATTTCTCGCAATAAGCAGTCAGAATGTAAAGACTTAAATACAAATTAAAATTTCCCACCAAGGGACCGATTATTAGAATACAAATTCAAATTTCCCTCCTCATAGATGGCGCCACAGACTAATTCAAATTTTTGGTCAAGAGGGCAAAGGCCTGAGAGTAATTTGCTAAGCCCTACACCTATCCTACAAGTTAGCTTTGTAAACGTTCACCCACACGTATCGTCGTGTAATGGTGATCATAGGTTAAATAATATAACCGTTTTTACATTAGTAACGTTCTAGTCATTGCACAATTAACAATGAATGCACCCTGCTATGAACCCACAATCGCTGATATTCTAGATTTCGTAGATTGAATGAGAAATTACTATTGCATAACAATACCCGAAGATGATGCAGTCGTGAAGGAGCAGGATAAAGAAAATGTGACTGACAGCAATGACCTAGTAAATGTTAGTAGAGAAAAGGACGCTGTGTTGGAAGATTCATTAGGTAAGACGGATACTGATACTACATGGTATGTAATCTTAAAATACCATTACTTATAATAAATTGTTGTTAATAAATTCTTTGTCCTTTACAGACGCTGCTAAGTCCAATGCGAAGAAAGCGCTAGCAGAAGATCCATTAAATAAGGAGGATTCTCTTGATACTGATACATAAGATGTATTCTTAAAACACCATCACTTGTAATAAAGCATTATTTGAAAAAAATCCTTTATCTTTTTGTTGGAGTTTAGACTGTTAACAGAAAACATCTATTAGACCACAAACTGTTAGATGACACTAACTAACCTGATTCTGAATTTTCAAACATTAAATATTGATATTGTTATAACTTTCTAACTATTTTGGTTACAAACTTGGGATTTTGGAAATAAACTTTGTACATTTGCGCTAATGAAATGATGTTATCCTGATGAAAACAATACTACTAACTAATATTATGAGGTAAAGAGTAGTTAATACAGGCTAATTAATAGAATTGAAGTTGGTAAGTTTCATTGGTGAAGGAATTTTGTTTGTCAAGGGGACCTGTGACCTTCGTCTACCGTATCCGCCATCCGTCCGTATTAATTGAGTTTCTGGTACATCTTCTATCACAAGGACCAGACCCTGAATTTTATCCTCCACTTGGAGACCCGACGCAACCGTTTGGAAACCATACCCGTTCAGGACTGCACCCAAAGACCGCCTGGACAGTAGTTTATCTTTTATTGGCGCCCGAATACATTTTCTAACCTCTGGAAGCAAGAATCCGTCATCCGTATACCGCCCAGAAGTTGACTACATAGAATAAAATACCGTAACTTATAAGTAAAATGAATAAACATATTTCCAAACGAGTCTGAATTTTGGTGTTGAACTTCGTTGAGGGCAAGCTTCACTTGCCACCACCGAAAACTCATTACAAAAGTTGACGCCCGAGCAGATAATCATATTTTGCCGTAGACTTCTGAATTTTTCTGAAGATGTCAGACATAGAGGAAGGAATAGTAGACCAACTGTTGACCGAAAAGGAGACCGAAGAATTGGATGGATACACCGCCTAAATAAGGAAGATCTGCAACAGGAGGCCATAAAATTTGGATTGTTGCCGACGGGAACCGTCAATAACCTGCGCCGAAAGATATCCACCTATATTAGAGAGCGAAAACGCTCCCCTCTGCCGCCGATGGAAAACCTGTCTCCAAAAGTCCATATCACTTGCCACCACCGAAAACCCATTTCAGTAGGTACAGAAGGTTGTGCATCGACTTTTTTTCACTATGGCTAAATCGACGTATTAGCTCACTTTACAACTTTAGGCAAAGTTTTGTCAAGATCCGCCATGATATCTGGATGTCTCAGGGGGGGGAGGGGGGTTATTAGGATCAGTTTTTGGTTTTTATTAAATATTTCTAAAACAGCTGAATATTTCAAATATATAAAAATACCCCACACAGTTTTAGTATTTTGCAAGAGAGTCCTGTAATGCACTAGCATTCACAGGTTGCTGACCTAACATGCTGTTGAGTCCTAGGTGGGAACGGTAGAAATGTTCTTGAGGTTCTTAAAAACTATCACGTAAATGTTAAGGTATCTATCGGTCAAGAGCTTTTCGTATAAATTTGCTTTTATAACGAATTTTAATTTGTTTTTATCGAAACATTTTAACTTTTGTGAAAGTTAACCTTAAAATAATGAGTCAAGCATCCTTTAAAAATAAACTGTGAGATTCCGCTACCGATAAGTAACACGCATGGTCTTCAGGTATCATGATTCAACGTAGTTAACTTTATTCCTGGTAGTGTCGATAGAGAATATCTTCTTTTTCTCTTCATGTTACTAATAAAAGATTCATAGTAATGGATTAACTGGATTTATTATTAGTTCTTCTAAAACATAACGAACACTTTAATTATTTCTACTTAGGAAATATTTTGTTATAAGGAATTAAAGAAAATACTGCATTTGCTTCTTTCTTATAAACTTCTGCGTAAATTTTAGTATATTTCTTCTTTTCCGTTGTAATAAGTTCTTTCCAATTGTCAGTTAGCAATTTACTTAATTTCAGGCCAGTTTCGCCATCTTCAGAATTAAAAGTGAATTTTATATCGCTAATGTTAAGTGACTTAACACTAACGACTGTTATCGTAAGATACTCTTCGTTATTTCTTTTTTCTACTATTCCCGTAAGGTTTATTTGGGAAAGGTAATCCCCTAAAAATTCAGCATAATCACTATGCGTAAGAAGAAGTTTGTGACTTACTTCCTATGGAACTTGTACTTCCTTTACTACTAAGATCTACTCCATTCATTATTGCATTCCTGTAATCATAATTAGCTCTAAAATCGACCTCTGGACATAACAACGTGATACTCATAGAGAAGTCAGTATCTGTAATCATCGAACTAAAACAATTTTTTAGACAGGTGCACAGATATCAGTGTTTATGTTTATTACTCAATGTCTCTAATTTCTCCTGAAATGTGACCATGCAGCTCGATATTCTTATACGCTTGATAAAAATTTAATGGTGGATGCGTTTCAATTATGTATTCTGGAATTGTCATTGGATCAATTGGTGGAATATTATGTTTAGGTATTCCTGCAAGAAATACATGTAGAATGGTTGCAACATTATGAGTAGATCATGTACCTACGCTTAGCAATGCCAAACCTTTTGGTATTGCAGTCTTTAAACATTGGTTTAAATTTGGATCGGAGCGGGAACATAACTCAAATGGACCTAAAGTATAGTACCGTTGGTAAACATTACTTAAAAATGATACTTACTTATCAACTGCGAGTAACTGCAGCAAACGTTCAAAAGAATTAGCACTAGCAATCTCGAATATCGATACATGTTTTACTATTTTGTGTCGAAAGGTTTTCCTTTATATAGAGAAATAATGCATTAATTAATAGCTTCAGAAATTGCGGTTACCACTATAATTTTTGTCTCACGAGTACAATAACAATAATTTAAAGTTTATTGAAAAAGTTCTTGAGAAAAATGTATTAACATTAAATGGTAGCAATTGCCTTAAAATAACTAGAATATACTTTTGTTTAATTGTTGATTAAATTTTTTTCATTTATCGCTAATTTATACTTCATGTGTTCTTAATTTTCTTTGAACTAATACCTACAAATATTGAAAGTAATTTTTGAACTTTGGAACACTGCTAAGTATGCATTCTACTGATGTACTATTTTTGAAGCTTTGTTTTTGAATTGTAAACAGAATATTTGTATTTATCATTTTTGGTCAATTTTTTTGTGGATAGTTTAAGTAAACAAGATAATTTTACTCCATTAACACACAATTTCATAAAATTATGTATATCAAACCAACCATAGATATGATGGTTTCTTCAGAATGGCTTTGCAACTTTTTTTGATTAATTAAGTTGATAAACAAGAATGAGTGATTGTGTAAACTTTTAGTACCTAAAGCACTCTTGTTCTTTTTGATGCTGTACCGGCTAGAATACTATGGAAGTTAATGATTTACCAATAAAGTGTTAAATTATTATCATTGAATTCATTTAACAGATACATTTAAAATTAAAATCACATAAAATGTACATATACTGTTTTCAGTGTACAATAACATTTACAATTATTAATAAGTAACTGAAAATTATTAGCTTGTTAGATTTGGCTAGATCTCTAATTGATCTGTCCTTGGGAATACTTACCAATTTCAAATTAAAGTTGTTTACAATTTTACACTACGTTATAACTTGATTAAGTTTAGTTAAATGTGTTTATTGATAATGGCATTTTTTATTGCTACCCTGCTTCTGTTAAATAGCGTTCTTATTTGCCACCTTCAACGCAATTTAAAAAGATCTATTTGACCAACACTTAAATGCTTGTTAAGGTGTTGGTTAGTATTTATGTACAATATTTCACACTAAACGACGAACGTGGCCATATTCTGTAAGAATAGTTCATATATTTTTAGAAAATTGCGTCGTCCGGTCCCCATTATTTGATAGTATGTGATAAAAATTAAAAATTCAAATTTTTAGGAAATTTTATTTAGGAACTTTTACTTTTGAAGATACATACGTAAACAACTATTTATGGACGTCACTAAAACACTCTACGCAAAAATGTGTGGTCTTTTCTAGTTCTGTTCATGGCGTATTTTCGCCCGTGTGTTTCACAATTTTTTTTGTAGCAATTTTTACACGTTTACTTATATTGTGCTTACTTCCCTCTTTCTTCGCTTTCATAAAGTGGTTAGTTGAAGATTTTTGTGTCTGAGTGGCAGAATATGTCGTTTCCTTGGCTGCTATCAGGTGCTTGACCACATCTTTTTTAAAATCTGTTATCGATTTGGTTTCATCCTTTAGAAGTCTATATAAAATGTAGGCATTTACCAACGATGTAGTCAGAATAAGTTCAAACCCCATTTTTCAGAACCGCTTTATGCTTTTCCTCAGTGGATTTGCATAGGCCCAAATTTGATCGGATAAATCAACGGCTGCTTTACTTTTGTTTTGTGGAAAGCATCAAAATGTTTCTCTTATCTTTCCCATTGGTAATTATTATGCCGTATTGATTTTTCATGGAGTAAATTTCGCCACGTTTTAACTTAGCTTTTACAACTTCATTGGGCAGACTTCTTCGGCAGACTTGTGTACCAATGTTCAATAATAAGTGTTCCTCCTTCATTTTCTAAACCTTGAGTCAGATACAGTGCAACTTTTTCAGGAGTGACAGTCTTCTTTGCCTGCATATATTTTTATGTTATATGTGTACCCAAGCCCAGAACAAAATTTGGATAACTTTACTCCAGACTTGTGCCTTTTTGTTTTGATATATTGACGAAACCCTAGCCTTTCCCTAAATGGTATGAGAGCTTCATGGACACGTATGAATTCTTGAGGGACATGCAACGACTGAAAATTTGTTTTTAAAATATCCAACAGGAGTGTTATTTTATACAACTTATCACTTTTATCTGCCTCTGCGTTGTCAACAATGTGAATCGTATGTAATAATAATTCAAATCGATTTCTCGACAGAACGCTTGGAGAAAAATGGTCACTGAATAGTTTATCAGTACTCCAATAGTCACTCAGTGATGGCATTCTTACTAATCCCATCCAACCCATTAATACCAAAAACTGTCTAATTTCAGAGCTTGTGGTAGGATCCCGAGCATGCAGGCAGGAGTTGGGTGTGTCGTTCTCGACTGCAACAAGTTGAGTCGCATAGATGTTTGTCTCGTTGCAAATAAGGGATATCAATTTATTATCTACCATAACGTCAAAAAAAATCACCTGGTGTACCATTCGCTAATAATGCTGCTGCCACTGGTTTTACTCCCGATGAAACGGAGAAGGGATCCATCGACTTACAGTTTCTAATTGAGGACCCCCATAATAATGTATCTTCATTCGATTTTGAGCCTGATTCAGATAATGGTGCTAAGTTCGGCGACTCTCGCTCATCAGCTGACATTTCTTGAACCGGGAACACTGCATTTGTTATTGTTTCAGATACTGAACAACTTGTGAAAGGTGATGCAATATCGGTAACTGATTTCATTCGTTTTGTATTTTGTATAAATATCTCCATATTTTCTATAGTTTCTGAATCTGATGAAGTTTTCGATTGGGATTCGTACTGAAATGACTCATCACTATCTGAACCCTCAACACACAATCTTACAACTTGTTGTAACACACACAGTTTATGATATAAAAATTATAGGGTATGTCCCGTCGTGCATCTCAACCTGCACCACACTATGGGTCCAATGGCGTGTACAAACGTGCTTCAACCGCCCGAGTTGGTCCGATGGGACCAGCACACACTTTTTAGTTTTGTTCTTGCAAAATAAATAAATTTTGACTAAGTAACCGAATGGCAAAGCTTTTTATACAAACAATTACAATATAACATTGGCGCGTGGGGGCACATGAATAAAAATCGTTTAGCTGGGAATATGTTATTAAAAACTATTAGTATAGGATTTTAAGTAAAGAGTAGATATACTAGGGGGGTTCTGATCCACTTTCTCACTTATATTAGGATATCTAAATGTGTCCTGCGTCAAGTCTTATAAAAAATATTAAATCAGAAGGTTAAGGTCACCACATTCACGTTAGTACAGCTATGCTGATACTAATACACTTTGGCCTTGATATTTTCAAGATCATTGAAGGTCGCGTATGGCACTTTGATTTTGAAGGTGTCATGGAAATGTTCAAGGTCAAAGTTTTTTTGCTCAAGGCCATCATGAACATTGCCTACGTATATTTCTCAAAGTCACCAAACAATTTTTGGCTGAGCTAAGGTGTTAATTCTTATAAATCAATTGTCAGGGTTATTAAATAGAATTTTCAAGGCGTGGGGATTCTACCTTTCAGGGTCACCCAAGCAATTCTTGGCTGAGTCAAGACGTTAATTCTCAAAGTCGTGGGTAACATACAGGTTGTCGTTGTCTATGCTAAAATGTGAGTCAAATGTCTTGTATTTGCTAAATTGTAATAAAAAGATTATGCTTACGGTATGTGGATTCATAATACTGCTGCTGTCCTAAGCTTTCCTAAGAACCGGACCCGGTTCCCAAAGACAGATAGGGGTTCCCCAAAATATGGATCTGTTACCCAACACAGGTAGCCGTTTCCCACCACGGTCAGTCAAGGACGATCCATTGTTCAAGTAATTCTTGGCCGTCAGTTTCATAATTCCTAGAAATCACATGTAGGGCTATCAAACACATTGTCAATGGCTAAAATGTATTGGTATCAATTTTTAGGTCCTCGAAATCAACCTGAAGGGATATCCCAATACATAGCCGGTGAAGGTATACAAGATGATGCACTTCAAGGTCACGTATATTAATCTACCTATTAATTTATTAAGAAAAAAGTGCATTAGGTCACATACACTTTCCCTGCATATTCGTCAATTTTCAAAGACAAAAGTGATGTTCAAGCAGTTCTGGTCGGTTCAGGGTCATAATTCCTAGGGAAACACCTGCACGGGGTATTCAAATAGACTTTTCAAGATACGGAGGACTACTTTTCAGGCTTAGGTCACAAAGCTGGTTGAGGCCATATGTCGGGGAGTCAGATTTAGCGACATTCCTAATCACTGACGCCACGTGACTTTCAAGTAAGTAATTTTTGACTGAGTCAAGGTCATGTCTTAACCTGCAGTGGTATCCCAAGCTTCTCCGATTGAATATTTTATTCTGGCCGAGTCGGGGTCATAATTCCTAGAAATCTAAGAATATATTGTGATCTAGGACAACAGCCAAAACGAATTGGTGTCAATTTTCGCACATTACCTACATATATTCCTCAAGGTCATTGTACACATTCCCTATACCAAAGCATATGGTTTTTCAAGGTCATCTTATTTACTGCGTCCAAGTACATGGCTTTCAAGGTCCTCTCGTACACTGTGTAAAGTATATTCTTCAAGGTCACCAAGAAATTCTTGGTCAAGTCGAGGAGGTAATTCTTGGAATTCTCAAGGTCAGAGGTATTAAATAGACTGCCTAGTTGTAGGTGTGGGGTTATATTTTCAAGTAGAGTTCATGTGTCGGGAAATGTTCAAGGTCGCCTGCAGGGGGCAGCAAGTACACATGGCTTTCGAGCAGGCTATTCTTGTCTAGGTCGAGGTATTAATTTAGTTATTACAATTCTCAAGGTGGTCTGCAGGGTATTCCTAGAAATCAATTCCTAATCAATAACCAATCAGTGACTTTTGTATAAGTCTTAGAAGTTATTACGATTCCAAGAAACCTATTCTCAAGGTCATGGGTGTTATTTCCAGGTACCCCCAACAGTCCAAGCTCAATCCTGAGAAATAAATTTTCAAGGTCAGAGGTATTACAGTTGAGACATATTGACGTCTATGCCTTAAGGTAAGTTAAAAGGTTCTTATATTGCCCAAATTTAGCTATTCAAGGTTACAATTTATTGGTATCTTATTACAAGTTCGAGGGAATATGAAGAAGGATATGTTATTTATGCTAATAAGTGTAGGTCAAGGTTAAACGATTCTTTTATTGACTCTGTGCGTATCTACCTTTTGACGTTCCCCTCGCGTTTTTTGATAGTTTTGACGTTTGGTTGGCGTTTTTTGACGTTTCTTTGGGACTCTTTGTCCTTATAAGCGTTTCCTAATGTTTTTTTAAGTTTTTTTGGTATTATAAGTGTGTGCGCGAGAAGGTCCAGGTCACGCCCCATTCAAGGTGAGCGAGACATGTCAAATGGAATTTTGGTGGTCGGTATCTTTCAATTCCACCTGCAGGTATATGAAGGGCATGTTGTTTATGATAATAAGTAGGTCAAGGTTAAATGGTTGTGTGGTTGGAAATGTTCAAGGTCTCCAAGCAATTTGATTGTTATGATACAGGCTATCCCGATCTTATCCGACCTTATCCGATCGAAATCTTTCAAGGTCACCAAGCAATTTGGTCGAGTCAATGTGTTAAATCAGTTATTAAATCAACATGCAGGACCAATTCTAAACGGTTCATGGAAACAGGTTGTTGTCGTTGAAGAATGATGTTGTCTACGCTAAAAGGTAGGTTAAGTGGTTCCTGTATTGGCTAAATTATTTATAATAATAAAATAGTATGTGGGTTCATAATACCTGACTAGGAGCCGGCCCGCCTCAGGATGAGGTAGTTTCCCCCAAGAACTGGATCCGTTTCCCAAATACAGATAGACGTTTCCTGACGTTTTCGGTCTTCTGATTGGATGCTGGATTCTACATGTGGGTGATTAAGTTTAGGATATAAGACCGATCCTGTTCCATAGTATACGAATTGAAGGTTGGTTAATCCGCCGTGAACGTACGCGCTCCCCGCTTCAAGGTCAAAATTTCAAGTCGTCGATTCTTAGAAGCTATTACAGTTATTGGAAATCAAGGTGGCCTGCAAGGGTAATCTTAGAAATTCTAAGGTTAAACGGTGCTTTTACTTGTTCGGTGTGTATCTACATAACCATGTATCTATATTTTGGGGTTTGCGACATTTTAGAACGTTTTTTTTTTGTTTTTAGGCGTTTCTTGATGTTATTTCAAGGTTTGCGATGTGTTTTAACGTCTCCAGCCATGTCATGCGTATAGGGTATCATTAGAAACCTCAAGATAGGAGCAGTTTGTGGAAACGAGAAGGTTGTATTGGGAATAAACAAAGCGTTCATATTGCTCAATTCTAACAATAGAATCAGTTCGTGGAAACAAGAGGGTTGTTTTTGTCTATACTAAACGTATATCGGGGTTCCGGCTAAATATTATGTTTACAGTATCTTACTATCCTAACCACCAGCAGGAGGTAGTTTTTCTAAGACAGATAACCGTTTCCAAATAGAGATAGTTGTTTCCCAACACAGGTAAGCCAAAGCAGTAGTCGTTTCCCCCACAGAAAACAAATTGATCCAGGCCATGCAGGGGTAAAGTTTATTGATCTGAGGGGGTTAAAGTGTATTGGCTCGCAGGATATCACATTCTTAAAGATCAACTCATGGGAAGGTTGTTGTTTATGATAAAAGGTTAAGTGGTGTTTTAATTGACCCAACTTTTACCGGAATTCTTAGAAATCTGAAAATGGATCAAGGTACAGATAGAGGACAGTTTTTATATTGCAGAAAAGCCGAATAATTTGCTTAATTCACCTGCATTTAGAGGTAGCTTTTCCAATAGATGCTGAAATAAGTCTAAGGGGTTATCGTTCATGAGGTGGTTTTTGGCAAATTCTAAACCGTTTTCGATAAGAATGACTTTTTGTGTCTGAAAAAGTTGGACAGAGACCAGTAAATGTGGAGCGAAAGAATCGATTTGGAGACGTTAATAAAGCAAGTAAAACTCGATCTAGAGTGTTATATAATGCAAACAGAAAATGATGAAGCTGTGTATTAGCAATGAGGAATATGTAAAAATAGTGTAGTGAAGTAAAAGCATGAAAGGTTAAGAAGTATGGTGAACGTATAGTGTTAGAAACGAAGGAGTTTAAATGTCCTTTTACGTGTAGTTCAAAGAAGAAAATCGAATTTAAAACGCTGCTAAATACAAGGGATGTGTTCATGAGTAGTTTGGATGCAATCAGGAAACCAACAAGCATAGTAGTGCCCCAACCAATATGTAAACATGCTTTAACTAGAATAATTTTACAAAGAGTGTGTTTAATGCTGACAAATTCAAAAAGCTTCTGTAGTACTAGTTTTTCGGTAGTATTCTATCTTCATGAAGTCAACCCATCAAGGTTAAACCGTTCCTTATTAGCTCTGCATGTTTATGTTTGGGCGCGGGAACGTTTGACAAGCGTCTAGTCATTAGTATGGAATGTTACCGTCCTCAGATTTTATCCGATACCGACATTCTTCCTCCAGATGAGAAGGAGATACATATTGTGTACTTTATGCTGTCGAAACACTAAACTAGGAAATTTTTATCTCCCATAAGGAAATAGAACCCATTTCCCAAGCTAACGTACGTTGGAACTGGCTTTAAATAGGCGAAAAATCACAGAGTTTAATAAATTGCGTTATATACAGGGTGTTTCCTAAATACGGTACATAACTTCAGGAGCGTATTCCGCAACTAAAATAATCGCAACTTTGCTTATAAACTACGTCTCAAAAATGCTTTGTTACGGAAGTACAGGGTGTGAAAGTTTCATTGTAAAAATTACACATCGCAAACCTCGAAATAACGTCAAGAAACGCCGAAAAACCAAGAAAAACGTTGTAAAACATCGCAAACACCAAAACATAGATACAGGGATATGTAGATACACACAGAACAAATAAAAGCACCGTTTAACCTTAGGATTTCTAGGAATACCCTTGCAGGCCACCTTGATTTCCAGTAATTGTAATAACTTCTATGAATCGACGACTTGAAATTTTGTATTTTCCATCAAATACGACATCCTACCAAACATATCGTTAAGTGCTAAGTAAAATGAATTTACGCTTCACAAAGCTTGGGCATGAGGAACGCGACACGTGTATCTGTCATGTTCATCATGACAAGTCTCATAATACATTAGACACGAATCCAAGGTAGCAGTTGCCATGGAGGTTGAGAGAGTTTTATCACCAAATGACGTATATCTAAGAACCAAAAACGCATCTTGCTACGACTACTAATTTTCAAGAAACGTGAACACAATGCAAGAAATGCTTAGAACATTCAAAAATGCCAAAATTACTCGATCGGAATATAGAAAAGATCTAACGAAGGGATCATTAAGAACAGAATCAGTTAGAAGTGTAGATTTGCAGAAGGTAACAATGCTACCTCGAATGCCCGGGAGCAAGAAATCTAGTTTCACTAAACGTATTAAAAATGAAAAGAAAAATATGTACCTGTTTTATGGACGGAAGCACTTGCAGGTAAAAAAGCTGAAGAAATTGCATCTACATTTTATGGAGCCCTCCTGGAAGAAAAAGACTTCGAACATGTCTTATACTGGTGCGACAATTGTTCAGCGCCAAATAATAACTGGTTTTCTTCATCGTTGCTTGTTACGATGGTTAATTTTAATCTACTTATTACAGTATGCGACTAAATATGGAACACTGGAACAGTGGCAGGATCTGTAACAGACAAAATATATCCACGTACAACACAAAAGTCGACCGCTGACGATGATAGCGAAGCTATCGAAATGCGTTCGGTGTTTCTTAATTTTTTGTAGTGCGTGGGCGTATTTTTTTTGTTACAGTTAGTGACATTACGATTAAGTTTTTTGAAGAAGGGCACACATTCATGAGTACCGATTCGGGACAACTTGGACTAGAACAAGCCATGGTAAAAACCTAGCTGGACGTAATATTTATGATTTTCAAGATTTTATTACAGCTGTAGAAAACCATAACGGGAAAAAAATGATTGTTATACTTCTGCAAAATCACGAAATCTTAAAATGGGTTGTAGGAGATTCAAAGCAAAAGGACGAGAACACAATTTAAACTCAAAGAAGCATGACATCGACTAAGGAATGCGAAAATGTCAGCTATTAAGGAAAAATGGTTCATAGACGACGCGTAAGTTAGCTTATACAAAGTACGACTGCAAAGTATGCGAACATGGAAAAATGGCAGACGAAAAGTTTTACTAATATATCATAAAATCAAAATGACTATATATAGCTATGAAATTATCGTGTTTACTATATAATATGATAGTGATATTTATTTAATTATATATAATATAATTGAAAAGGAATTATATACCGATATTGATATATGACTAATAAAGTCTGAAAAATTAAGTTGGATTATATGGCTATCGAAAGTGTCAGATCTAGTACAGTGAGAAAGTACCAGTTCGAACGAGAGTAGATTTGAAAATATTATATTCAAAATCCGAATTCACTAATGCGTAAGAATCAAGACTATTCAGGACTAAACCATGATACGCAGAAGCAATTCGCTTCAAACGTGCGTAACAATAAGCAGACTAGTGAAATAGTGAAAAGTCCATAATTAAGAAAGTAAAATAACCTCTGTTTCATGTAAATTTCTGTCGTTAAACTCAAAATTATGATAATTCAAGGTATCTTTATATCTAAAAATATAATGGAAAATATATTATATGATATATATATATATCTATATATATCATATATATATATATATAGTATGATTATATATATGAATATCAGATCCGGTACATGTGGAATCAGCTAAAGTAAATCATATTTAGCAAATCTCGTTACTAATGCCCAGACGAATCTGAAGAGCTTAACATTGGATTACTTTTACCAGAAATGCTCAGTGAAGACTTTAGACATAATATAATAAGTGAAGTCATTGTTGTTTAATTGCAAAACATTTTGATTTTTTGTTGGAACAATTATGATAATTAGGATGCAGTTAATTAAAATAATAAAATAATTATTATATATAATATATATCACTTTAAATATATTTATATCTATAATATATATATGAAGTAAAGTTTTCGACTTATTTTCGTCTTAATATTATTTAAGTATCTTTCAGCAAAACTTTCCGATGACCTTAGAAAATTACTGCTCAGAATCTGTCATGACATATATTCAAGCTATTGATTTTAAGTAGATATAATTTAGTCCAATAGGCAAAAAGTGATTTTCCTTAGTTGGGAATATTACTTATGGAATGATGTAATTTACTACACTAAAAAGAGTATTTTTTAAACTATTTCCCTTTCAAAATATTTACTAATATATTAGTAGAGTAAGGTGTTCATATGTACATTAAAAATGCAATATCTCCAATTTCATATATCTGCACTTGCTGCTCTTATCTTTTCATGACACTCAAATTTCAAGCTATTGCCATTTGATGAAGACGATAACCGTAACTTTGTATAAATGTTTAAATTTGTATAAAATTAAAAAAAAAAAAAATTCACGATTTAGTACATAAAAGATAAATATTTCATATTATTTGTGGCGATTCTCAGAGTTTGGCAGATCTGACTTATCATAAGTAAAACAAAGACAGTAAAATCAGTTCACGTGCTAAGTGAGATCAATGACATGTTTAATTGATACTGTCAACGAGAATTGACAAATCAGTGTTTTGCATAGTGCCGAATTTATATTTTTTCCAACTATTTAGTTAATTAATAGAGTTAATAGAGCATATAAGCTCTTTATTATATTTTCAAAATATACACTTAAACAAGTTCATTAAGTTAATTAAATATAATTTTATCTCATTGTTACGTCCTAACAAATACAAATACGTTATATATATATAATATATATATATATATATATATATATATATATATTATATGTGTGTGTGTTGTGTGGTGTGTGTGTGTGTGTGTGTGTGTGTTTTGCGTGCTGCGTGCGTGTTGCGTGCGTCTGTGCGTGCGTGCGTGTCGTGTGCGTGCGTGCGTGCGTGCGTGCGTGCGTGATCGTGCTGTGTTGTGCGTGTGTGCTGTGTGTGTTGCGTGTTGTGTATTGTGTGCGTATGTGCGTTTGCGTGTGTTGTGTGTGCGTGTGTGTGTGTGTTTGCTGTGCGTGCTGTGCTGTGGTGTGTGTATTGCTGTGTGTTGCGTTGCGTGTGTGCGTGTGTTATTGTATTGACTGTGATGTGTATGTGCGTGATTGTATTGCGTGTGTATGTGTGTGTGTATTATATATTATGTGTATTTATATGCTTATTTGTGTGTGTGTTGCTTGTGCTTGTGTTATATGCGTTATTGTATGTTAGTATGCGTGTGTGCGTGCTGCGTGTGTGTGTATCGTTATTAAATATATCCTCAATATCACGTATTCACTGTGATTCAATGCTTCGCGTTATTAATACATTTATCGTGTAAAATGGTCTTGACAGCTTCATTAATCAGAGCAAAAAACAACAAAAAAAGTCAGTGTTTTCAATCAACATCGTTTTTTCGTTCTTATCAGTTTCTCGTCCATTATTAATTCTTATATTTATATATTTGTTGGTTATTTGATATTACAAGCTATTTTTAACATTTCATTGACATTTTACATAACAAACATTTGTGTGAGTATTAAATGGTGTGCTGGAGAAGAAAGAAGTATACGATTTGCCAATCAAGAATTTACCCTGCCTACAGTCAATATTAGCTCACTGAAGCTTCATAGTTATGTTTCCAATTAATTTAACATTCACAAAGGCAAATACACATGTTTTGGTCCTCGCGAGCCGGACTGGGCAGGTTATGCATCGATATCATATTTTCTTTATTTGTTCCTTCTCTTTGCGTAGATACACTTTCATTTAATTAGTTTCTTACAAATACTCACATACATTTCAATATAGTTCAATTTACTTACATATTGATTACTATACTTTATTTCCGCCGACACATATAGATACAGTGATGGAGATTTGTTGGATCTTGTGTAATGGATTCCTCATACACCAAGCAACATTTGTAAAAAATACACATTCTTAATGGTAAGCTGCATTACTTTTCTTTCAGTACGTTTATAGTACCTAATTAACGTTCTCACATTTTTATGCATCTATTCGAATATCAACTGATTAACTGTCTCGATACCGGTTACATAGATTAACGTGTTGCAATCGTTTGCGCAAAAGTCTTCAAATTGGTGAAAAGGCCGAACAAAGCTATGAATTCATTCCATTACTTGAACAATATTGTTCAGAATTATAATTGTCGGTCTTTTAGATGATGAAGATGATTTTAGTGTTGAAGATGATATTCGTAAAACTTTTTATACTTTTTTTAGTATCAAATTCAAATTATTTTCTTTAATTAAACCGGTTCAAGAAAAATTTTAATCTTCTGACGTGTTTCAGTCTAGCTTACCATTACCAACAATCGATATTCCTACCTTTTCAGGAGACATTTTACAATTTCAGTCGTTTATAGAATTACTTGATTCGATTGTAGGAAATAATCCTAAACTGTCTAGTATTAAAAAATTCAAATATATGAGAATGTCTTTGCGCAGGGTTACTTTGCAATCTATACACAACATCCCTTTTAATGGTAATAATTATCAGCAGGCTTATGACACTATAGTTAAGGCGTTCAGCAAACCTCGCATCATTGCAATGTCTCATTGGACGGCAACTGATACTGCACCAAAATTGAAAACCGGACATATTTCAGAATTAAAATCATTATTAACAGTGTTCAACCATCATTTCGCTGCTTTAGAAATTTTAAATTATCCTGTCAAGCAATGGAATCTCATTCTTGTTTACACGTTGCTTAACAAATTAGATTCTGAAACAGTAACCCATTTCAAGTTGCATCATAACCCTGAAGATGTTCCAGAATATACCCAACGCTTTAAAGATTTTAAGGTTCCTAAACAAGGGTCTTTATTAGTACAAGATACACTCTCTGCAATATCTTCCAAATAGCCCACTTGTAGTTCAACTCAAACTCTTTACAAGTGTTCACAATTTTTAAATCAATCACCCTTAGACAGATATAAAATTACTAAATCCAAAAATTTATGTATAAATTGTCTGAGTCGTTCGAATTCAACTAAGCATACAGGGTTGTCATAAATGTGACCAAAAATATCACACTTTATTACACTTTTCTGATTTATCCATTCCTCGTAATTCAACTTCAAGATAGCACCGGACAATTCCATGAGTTTCGTTGCTTATTAATCGATACAGTGTGGTATCTCTGGTTTCGAACAAAGCTATTCAACGTCTTGGTTTAAAGCCAGATAAGTCATCTACGAGAATTCAAGGGATTAACTCCATGAATCAATTTACTCACTATGGCCATGTTGTTCTGTTAATTCGTCCTCTACATAATCTTCAATCGATTATAAGCTTGTGTTACAAGCTTGTGTTAATAGTTAATAGTGTTTGTGATAAGCTACCGTATCAGGCAGTTTCTGAGATGGATTGGAAACATATTAAGGGACTCCCACTAGCTGATCCAACTTACTTTCGCCCTGGACATATTGATCTTTTGTTAGGACCTGATCTTTGCTCTCAAATACTTTTTAATAATCACATTGCGGGAAGTAATGGTGACCCCTCAGCCCTGAACACCATCTTTGGGTATGCGTTAATGGGAAAATGTGAATCTGAATTGCCGTCCTCTTCTTTAGCTCTTTCATTATTCTGTACTATTTCTAGTTCATTAGACGATCAACTCGAAAGGTTTCGGGAAATAGAAGATATTCCTGAGTGAAAATCAGTATCCTCAGATGATACTATGTGTGAAAACATTTTTGTACAAGGAGTTCAACTCAAATGTGATCGTTTCACTGTGCCACTTCCATTTCGGCCAGAACCTTCAGCAGCTAGCTGTCAATCGATTTTTAATCATTGGAAAAGCGACTTGTTAAGCTTCCAAAAATTTGTAATCAATTTAAACTTTTCATGAAAGAATATATTGATTTAGATCACATGTCTTTAATTAAACCCCAACAATCGGGCTACGTACATTATCTTCCACACCACTGTGTATAATTCCCTCTTTATTGGGCCGAAGCTACAACAAGATATTGTGAATCTTTTATTGAATTTTCGCCTTCATCCCATCGTTTTGACATCTGATGTTAAAATGATGTACAGGCAAATTTTAACGTTTCTCTCGAGATGATCCGCTTCATGATTATTCACTCAATACAGTTTCTTATGGAATTTCTTCTTCTCCATATCTTGCCCTTCGCACCCTTTTACATCTCGCTGACCTTTTTGGTAAAGACTATCCCTATGCTGCTGAAGCCTTACGCACCGACATGTATATTGATAATTTGGTAATTTATTATCCTTCATTAATATATGCTGCACCTTCCAAGGATCAATTAATTGCACTTCTCGCACTTGGTGGTTTTCAATTACGTAAATGGTCTAGTAATAAACCTGAACTACTTAATGATTTACCATCATCTCATATCGCATAAGATTCACATTCATTCGATTTCAGTGAAGACTCATCCATTATAATTCTTGGATTAAGATGGAACGCATCTTCGGATTCTTTTCATTTCTCAATTCAGCCCATTCATCAAACATGCACAAAATGTACAATTTTATCTAATCCTTCACACTTTTTGGATCCTTTAGGTATCTTATCACCATTAACCGTTCTGATCAAACATTTTATTCCACAAATTTGGACATTTGTACATTTGTAGGCTCTGGAAAAAATATCAACGGTAATTTTTGTGTTTGAAAGATTTTTCATTGCATCGTCATTAACCCTTTCATTTTTTGGGACATTGTGTCGTTGCATATTTGGGTTTCCAAATGGCAATTCATTTTCCTCTTACCTTGTTTGCTCTAAATCGAAGGTGGCCCCATTAATGAAACTTTCTTTCCCACGTCTAGAACAGTGTGCTTCAGTTCTTGTAGCTAATCTTGAAGAATACGTCCACAATAAGTTCAAAAACAAACTGAATTTTTCCGTTACGTGTTGTTGATCAGACTCTAATGTGGTTTTGTGTTGGGTTCACGCCGATTCCTCCAAATGTAAAACTTTTGTTTCTAACCGTGTGGCATATATTCATGATAATCTACTCGGTCGTTGTTTTTTATGTCTCGTCTAGTCTCAATCCAGCTGATATTGGTTCCCGTGGAATGTTGCCTCGTGATCTTTTGAATTGCTCACTTTGCCGGAAAGGTTCTAGTTTTTCTGTTCTTGGACAACATTTACGGAACACCGCCCTTCATTCTTCATCCCCTGCTGTTCTGGAGGAGAAGAAAAGAATGATAGTTTCCTTCATTACTATCTATCTATCTCTTCATTTAGCATATGAAATAAATCTAATAAAACAGAAAGAAAAGTTACCAAAACCTTTGCAAAAACTTTCACCATTTCTCGACAACGATGGTTTGATTCGTGTGGGAGGTAGACGTCGCAATGCCGCGTTTCCCATTGATAGTAAATACCTTATTTTGCTGTCAGGGAATTGCATTTTTTCACATCGTTATATTGAGTGTATTCATTGCAAGTATTTGCACTCAGGTATACAATCACGTTGTGTCTGATTGCACAACATTTTTGGATATTGTCCGCCAAACGAGTTATTAGGCGTATTCTTCATAATTGCGTAAAATGCTGGAAAAAACATCCCAAACCATTTTCTCCCCCACTTATGGGTAATTTACCGATCACACGTATAACTACAGTTAAATATTTTCTACCTAGCGGTGTTTATTATTCTGGACCGTTTAAAGTGGCAATGTCAAAGCACAGAGTCATTAAACGTTCCAAGGCGTATGTTTGTCTCTGTCCGTATGGCTATTAAAGCCGTATATTTAAAACTTTGCTCTGATCTTTCCACTCAATCATTTTTAGCTACCTTGAAACGTTTTATTGCCAAACGCGGACGATCCTCCGATTTATATTCAGATTGTGGAATCAACTTTGTTGGTGCGTACCGCGAACTCAACCATGTCATGGCTAATGCCGCATCCTCGAAACCCCTTAAATGGCATTACTACCCACCGTCCGGTCCTAATATTGGTGGACTATGGGAAACCGCAGTAAAAAATGTCAAAACACACGTGGTTCGAACGTGCGTGAACAAATCTTCACATTTGAAGAGTTTTCAACATTTTTGGTTCAGATCGAAGCAGTCGTTAATTCTCGTCCCTTGACTCCTTTCAGCAATGATCCAAATGATCTTCGTGTTCTTACTCCTGGACTTTTTTTAATTCATGACACCTTAGCCCCTTCCTTGAAAATGTTGTTCTAGAAATAAGTAACCGATTAACCCGTTGGCAGCTAATTTCTCAAATTCATGAGCATTTCTGGAAGTTGTGTTCCCGTGAATATTTACACACTCTCTATCAGCGACACAAATGGTCAGTTGAGACTGAACTTGACACTTTAGTTCTAATTAAGAATGACAGTTCTTCACATTGGGCAATTGGTCGAATTGTAAAACTGTTGCCCGGTAAAGACGGCCAAATTCTTGTTGATGATATACGCACATCTAGTGGTGTATTGCGGCGACCCATTACACAGTTGTGTCCGCTTCCCATTAATATTTAAAATATCGTTGTATTTTGGTGGGCAGTATGTTGCGTCCAACACGTGCATATACGTATGTGTGTATGTATATATAATTATATATATATATATATATATATATATATATATATATATATATATATATATATATATATATATATATATATATATACATAGTTTTGTTTGTTATTAAATATATCCATAATATCACGTATTCACAGTGATATCAATGCTTCGCGTTATTAATACATTTATCGCGTTAAAGTCTTAACAGCTTCAAGTAGTATAGCTATAGGGCTCCTGGGCCACTTTTCTACTATACTTTTTCTACCAGTGTTTCTGCTCAAGGTTATCACATTGCCTACGTCCAAGTACACTGTTTATCAAGGTCATCATCTTCAAGGTCACCTCGGCCACGTGGTAGGTGTGTAACCCCGCCTCTTCAAGGTCATGCTTGCACGAGTCCTTCAAGGTCAGTAGAAAAGTCACTAGAAAAGTTACTAGATTGTTGATTGTCCTGAAGGTCATTGCCCTCGGTCTCAAGCAAGTCTATGCATGTTTCAAGGCCACGCCCTATTCTGAGAAATCAGAAACAAAGGAGGCCCATTGTTTAAAGTCTATGATTTCAAGGCCACATGAGAGAACAAAGACGATCTATTGTTTTGGCTGAGTCATAGCTTCTGAAATTCTAGGAAATCAAGAACAAAGACGATGCATTGTTCAAGCCGACGGTTCAAAGTCTATGCTTTCAAGGCCACATGAAAGAACAAAGACTATCTATTGTTCCGTTATTCTAAAAATAGATTGTTATCTCAATTCTAGGAAATCAATAACAAAGGCGATGCATTGTCGACGGTTCAAAGTCTATTCTTACAAGGTCACATGAGAAATGAGCAAAGACGATCCATTGTTCAGTTAGAAATAGATTGTTATCTCAATTCTAGGAAAGCAAGAACAAAGACGATGCATTGTCAACGCTTCAAAGTTCATGTTTACAAGACCACATGAGAGAACAAAGACGATTCATTGTTTTGTAGGTTATCGTACACATCAGCTGTATCCTGAAAGCCATTGCCCTCAGTCTCAAGCAAGTCTATGCATGTTTCAAAGCCACGCCTCCCAGTGCCATCAAGTGGTCTAAACAGGTGGCCGTTCCCCTAAACAGGTAGCCGTTTCCTAAAAGCAGGTAGCCGTTTCCTATAAACAGGTAGCCGTTTCCTAAAACAGGGGGTCCGTTTCCCAAAACAGATAGCTGTTTCGCAACCGTTTCCCCCATACGAGAATGCGATGTATTGTTCAGGTTGAGTTAATACATCTCAATTCTAGGAAATCAAGCACAAAGACGATGCATTGTTCAAGCCGACGGTTCAAAGTCTATGCTTACAATTTTCAAGGCCACATGAGAGAACAAAGACAATTCATTGTTCTGGTTGAGTTATAAAAAATATATTGTTATCTAAATACATCCCAATTCTAGGAAATCAAGAACAAAGGCGGTACATTGTCAACGCTTCAAAGTCTATGTTTATCATTTTCAAGGCCACATGAGAGAACAAAGACGATTCATTGTTCTGGTTGATTTATAAAAAAAAAATAGATTGTTATCTAAA
The DNA here is from genome assembly GCA_036346205.1 of Vesta saturnalis. Lineage (NCBI taxonomy): Eukaryota > Metazoa > Arthropoda > Insecta > Coleoptera > Lampyridae > Vesta > Vesta saturnalis. The sequence continues at coordinate 80,440 of JARFJB010000139.1, read as the reverse complement.
TACACTTAGATTCTGAGAAATCAAGAATAAAGGCGATCCATTGCCAACGCTTCAAAGTCTATGCTTATAATTTTCTAGGTCACACGAGAGAACAAAGACGATCTATTGTTCAGGTCGAGATATAAAAATAGATTGTTATCTACATCTCAATTCTGAGAAAAATCAAGAACAAAGAGGGCTCATTGTCAACGGTTCAAAGTCTATGCTTACAATTTTCAAGGCCACATGAGGGAACAAAGACGATCTATTGTTATGGATGAGTCATAGCTTCTAAAATTCTGAGAAATCAAGAACAAAGACGATGCATTGTCGACGGTTCAATGTCTATGCTTACAATTTTCAAGGTCACACCTTTGAGAAATGAACAAACACGATCCATTGTTCTGGTTGATTTATAAAAATAGATTCTAAATACATCTCTTTCAAGAACAAAGGTGATCCATTTTCAACGCTTCAAAGTCTATGCTTACAATTTTCAAGGTGAGAGAACAAAGACGATTCATTGCTATGTCGTAGCTTCTGAAAAGGTGATCCGAACTTATCCGACCTTACCTGAACTTATCTCTATATAAGTAGATAAAGAACAGTCCCACGTCAGTCGATACATTACAATCGTCACAACAACAAATTACCTAAAGTAAAAGCAACTATTATTATTAATCACCAGTGTGTGCATATTTTTACAATCGACTAGAAGTTTTATTGTAAACCAGGCAATTTGTTAAACGTAAAGGTAACTATTATTGCTTAATCTGTCTGGCATCATATTTTTGCAATCGTGACTAGAACCGTTGTGAAGAGCAATTTGTTAAAAGTTCATTGTTACGTGTGCCATATTGCTAGCTATGAGTATGCCAAGTAGTATTGAGATGGTTAATTTAACAAAGCGCATTGTTCCTTATTGAAAACAAAAAGAATTTCCAGGCACATCCGTATAGTTAACACCAATATCAAGCTATTGCAAGATATAATTAAACATAAAATTTATTTGAGACCAATGAAAGCTTGCTTAAGCTTGAGAGCAATTTAGCATTCTCAAGTGCTATCTGGTTAGATTGAGACGGTTAAAGAACGCTTGGAAAGTTGGTAGGAATTGTCAATAAAAAGGTATGCATAATTACGTTGGTACCCCTAGACTCATGTTTCAATGGTAGGTTGCTAACAGGAATTATAATCAATATGTCAAACATTAAGGACCCTTTGATATTTTTACTAAACAATATAATAGTTTTGCATAAGGGAAAATTAATGTTAAGGCAATCTATGCTAAAGGTAAATGTGGTCTTAGGCTGTAATTTCAAACCCCAAAATCATAGTATTGAGTTGAAGACTTTTGCCACAAAAATGCGTTATTGATTTTCAACCAATATACGTGTCTGGTACAATGAAAACGTGTATGATAAGTTGGATAAAATTAGAGAGTTTTCCGAAAGGATTCCGGTTGGGCAGTACATGAAGTCTTACATTTAAAAGTGAATATTAATAGCTATGTCCCATTTAGAGGCGGTGATTCAACCTATGTTAAAGTTCCCACTTCATAGAAGTAAAGCATGCTGTTGTTAATGTTAAAAATAACGATGAGTTTGCTTCCTGTGGGCCGTTGTTTTGGCATTATATCCCGTTTCACAGCATTCATATCGGACTTCTAGTTATCCTCATTTTAGAGATGTTTTGAAGTATGATTCAATTCACTTCCCATTCAGCTGGATGATGTAAAAAAATTTGAGAAACTAAACAACCTCGCAATTAATTTGTACTGCATAAAAAAAAGTTTACCCTTTGTTTGAGTAATCAGCAAAGCGATAAAGAACCCATAAATCTTTTAATACCTGATCAGGGGGATAACACTGTATACCATTTCACATGGATTAAAAATATGTCAGCTTTATTTTCAAAACAGATATCGAATTATGGGCAAGAAATTTATTTTTGATGCTTGAACATTTTCTTCAGATCGCTTTAACAAAAAACATACCACTCACTGTCCAACTTAATCAATGCCTACTAGGCTGCCTACCGAAGGGAAATGAATTTACAGTTCAAAATTTCGCATTCAAGAAAAGGTGCCATTTGTCATTTATGGATTTAGAAAGTATTTTAGAAAGTGTGCAAATGGTATCGAAGGTAATACCTATTTCCTCCAAACACACACCTTTCAGCATTGCCTACTATTTGAAGTGTTCATATGAGATTCTTTATCTCGATTTAGTCTTTATAGAGGAAAGGATTGCATTCAATGGTTTGTTAACGAGTTCAAAAATATTGCACATTGGGCTACCGAAATAATCAATCAAATTATTCCAATGGGTACTTTTCTCAGTCAGGTTGAGCAATTTGAAAGCGCCACGATTTGTCACATTTGTCGGAAACCATTTACTAATTCTGGTATAAAAGTTAGAGACCATAATCATCTTACAGGAGCATTTCGGGGCAGCGCACCGGCATGTAACCTAAACTATACAGACTCACATTCTGCCAGTTGTGTTCCATAATTTATCAGGTTATGATTCTCATTTCATCATTAGAGAATTGGCTAGTGTTCCCGGTTTGATTTCACTGCTACCCATAAACAAAGAAAGATATATCTCTTTCACGGTAATGGAAGGCACCAAAATTAAGTTTAGATTTATTGACTCTTTCAGATTTATGAGCAGTAGTATTGAAAAGTTGTCAGATTATTTGGAGGATAGTAAAAATTATTTCCCGCGCTAGTTGCAACAATGAGGAGGAATTTTCTTAGTTCCCAAATTGTGTTTCCTTATGAGTATATTGATACGTGGATAAATTAAACGAGACCACGCTCCTCCTAAAGAAGCATTTTTTAGTCATCTTAATAATGAGGGAATCAGGATGAGAGTTTTGCGCATGGGTTAACGTTTGGAACAAATTTAGTATTAAATCGTTAGGGAGTACTCAGATTTGTATTTAAAACAGACGTTCTACTTTTAGCAGATATTTTCGAGAACTTTCGGCAAACTTGTTTAAGTACTTACGACCTTGATCCTCTACACTATTATACAGCTCCCGGTTTAGCATTCGATGCTATGCTTAAAATTACACAAGTAAAAGAATTATTTACAGACATTGATATGTTTGTTTATTGAAAGAGGGATTAGAGGTGGTAAACTCGGTATGCTAAAGCTAACAATAAGTACATGGGGAAAAATTTGATCCACCTCGAAAGTGTGTATTTAATGTACTACGACGTGAATAATTTATATGGAGCCGCCATGTCAGAATTTCTACCATTTGGCGATTTTTCTTTTGTTGATGAAGCTAATTTTGAAAGTTTAGATTTAATAAACCATCCTGATGATTCGGAAATTGGTTATATAGTCGAGTGTGATTTAGACTATCCTATAGAATTACATGAGAGTCACAGTGATCTACCGCTGGCACCCGAACATATGGTTCCCCCACGCCTGATTCCAAAATGAAAAATTACTGCTTACCTTGTATCCAAAACGTAATTATGTAATTCATTACAGAAATTTAAAGTATATTTAAAATATGGATTGAAGTTGGTAAAAGTACACCGTATATTACGTTTTAAACAGTCCCCGTGGTTAAAAAATATATAGATTTAAATACAACCATGCGTCAGCAATCTCAAAATGAATTCGATAAAATTTCTATAAATTAATGATTAATAGTGTTTTGGGAAGCTGATGGAAAATGTACGTAAACATAACTAGGTTAAACGAAATGGGAGGGTCGCTATGGTGCTCGTGCTTACATATCAAAACCAAATTTTCATAGTTGCAATATTTGACAATGATATGCTTATCATTCAAATGAATAAGCTTGAAGTATATTTCAATAAACCTATATATGGATTCAGTGTTTTAGAGTTTCAAAACTTTTTATAAATTTTCATTACGGTTACATACCCAAGTTCCATAATAATGCTAAGCTCTTGTACACGGATACGGATAGTCTCATATACGCCTTTTCGGTTCCGATATCTATGAATGTTTAAAGAGGACATTGATAAATTCGATACATCTGATTATAGTCCGACAACATCTTTGGACTCCCATTAGTAAATAAAAAGGTCCCGGCTTAATGAAATGAAAATCATGGCAAAATTATGGTTGAATTTGTAGGACTTCCGGAAAATGTATGCTTCGCGGTTGATGAAAAGGTTGTAAAAAAATCAAAGGGTTCTACGCGCAAGCGTGAGGCAGATCAGATTAATGATTATAAACAGGTTCTGTTTGATGGTGGCGTAATAAGGCGCTATCAACATCTCATAAGATCAAAGAAACATGATGTGCCATTAAAAAAAAAAGTCTTACTCAATCCTTATGACGATAAACGCTTAGTCAATTTTGATTTCACTGATACTAGACCCTGGGGGTACAACTTTCAGTAAACAATGAGAAAACTGCAGTAGTGATCAAATCTTGAAAGTACCTGAAGCGTTCTTTGCCCTCCCCAGAAAGCTATACATTTATATTGAATATTTGCAACATATTCCGATGAGTGTTTTAGGTGTTAAACTCAAAGTGTGCAAATGAAGTAATTATTAATACATTATTTGATAGAAAAATTAGCTTAGACAATACTGTTAAAAGTTTTACGAAATTGTGTACCGATAAAGGTTCGTTAACCTTTAATGATGTAGATAGGATTTTAGATGACATAAATTTACCTTAAAATGTAATATACAAGTTATTATGGGGATTCATTGTGTGTTACAAATGTTAGGTACAATATATTGTTTATAAAGACACTTTTAAAGTGAATGTATCGAGACAGCAGCATTGCTAATTACAAGTACCCGCTATTTTAATTAAAGTATTATTAGAACAAAACATTACATATAAGTTTCAACCATGGGAAAATGAGGGCACCACAAAATTGGATTTTGGATAACATTTAAAAAGGTGAAACAAATTCCTGCTTGGGATGGACATGTGGACCAGATTCTGGAATGTGGCAATCCAGTAGTTTAAACGATTATAGAAATACTTTAGGTTTACTATATAAAATGATGTAATATTTAAAAAAAAAAAAAATACAATTATAATTTTTATGGGTTTTAATTCATCTGAAAGTTACAAACAATCCCTATAACTATATTATAAAACTAAATCGTCTTTATTGATCCATGATCTTTCTTGCGGGTTTGGCAATTCATTGACGAGTTGTAATTTGGACATGGTCCATAATTTTTTAAGTTGATGTAATTTGCCTCCAACACTAGATAAGCGTTAAAGTTTACTTTAACAGCTTTCTGCTTCAGACAAAATCAAGGTATCCTTTACTTCTAGCATCCCAATCTTCTTCCGGATCCGCCAACTGGTCAAACGGTTTCCATCCAAATTCAACCTTGTTGATAAAATATTGCTTGGTGATGACATCTTGAGGATTTATGGGGGTTAGTTGCTGAGTCTCTTATTCTCGATATCGAATTGATTATCATCAATAAGTTGAAACTGAGGGTGAATTTCTTAAATTGATACTGGGCATGTGATTCCAAATTTATCAAGGGGCAATTTAGTTATGATATGTCGACATCAAGCATTCTGATTTACATTGTTCAGAAAACTAATGTTTGGTCTTTAATGTATCCATCTAATTCATTCCTACAATTGATATTATATCATTTAAAACAAAAGTAAAACTCGATTTGGAGTGTTATATAGTGAAAACAAAAATGATGAAGCTGGTAATAGCAATATTAAAATAGTGTAAAAAACATGAAATTTTGGGAAGGATGAGTTTAAATGCATATTACCTCAGCCTTTTTACAATATTTTAAAGGCGCTTGTGTATTGTTATAAGTATCTCACAATTGTATTAGATTTAAGTAACTGCTTTCATCCTTTGAATTCACTAGATTTAAATGGGTTCATTCATAAAAGCAGATCATATCCTGGAGTCCCTTTATACGTGACACCATTGATGATCATATCCTTTTTTAATTGTAGGGATTACCAATTGTCCATTTGTTTTTTGATCGTAGTGGACTCCATAATGTGAAAATAGCACCTTCAAGATACCTTAATACGTTCAACATACAAACGGAGGTAATTGTGGGAACTCACTGCATAAACGTTCCAAATTTTCACTATACTAAAATTGAATTTATCTTGATTAATAAACCACATAAATTGAAGCTTTTTATTAGTATAGGTACTTATAAAACCATAGAAAAAAACACATAGGTTATATTTAGGGATTCTGGAAGTTCAAGGTCACTGTCTGGTGGTGAAAAACGAAGCTTTTCACATTTTTGGAATTTGAAACTGCTATGTGTTGCCTGTTCTTTTTTTAGTATACATCAAAAATTAAATTTTGGGTAAAGGACTAAAGTGTTATGATTTATTCATTTGTGCAAGTTTCAACTTTCTGTACATATAACTACAAACTGTTTGTTAATGATAATTGAAATTTTTTTTTCACATTTTTTAGTTTCGAAATTTTTTGGATCGCTATCTTTGCCTTTTATCTGTTTAGTCTACATGCCAAAAATTGGAATTTTTTGGAAAGGATTAATTTAAAATAAATAAAATATAAATGTACCAAATTCCCTTTATGTACTATTTTCACAAGACTATTTGTTTTGAAATTTTTAAATTCTGAATTTATTTTACTGCTATCCTTTGCCTGTTATGTATTCAGCATAACAAAATTCAAAATTTTTGAGTTAAAAAATGAATCTGATATGATAAAAAGTATTTTATTTATTTTAAAATACAAATAAAAAATTTTTGGACATACATTTCATATAACAGGATAAAAAGTTTTGTAATAGAAGAAAAAAAGTGAAATTTAAAATAAGTTTGTATGGTTTTAATTGAATTTATATATATATATATATATATATATATATATATATATATATATATATATATATATATATATATATATATTAAAAACAAGTTTTTATGATTTATTAAAATTATACAAATTTTGTAGGAAAAATACACATAAAACTTTATTAAAGAAAGAAAAAGGTGAATAACATTATACTGTTTTAGAAATGTATAAGTCAACAAAAATTTTATGTGTATTTTAAAATAAATAAATTTTTTTATCATATCAGATTAATTTTTTAACTCAAAAATTTTGAATTTTTTAAGGTGAATAAATAACAAAAAAAGGATAAGTAAATAAATTCAGAATTTAAAAAATTTCAAAACAAATAGTCTTTGAAAATAGTACATAAAGGTTGAATTGGTACATTTATATTTATTTTTTATAAATCACTAATCCTTTACCCAAAAATTCAATTTTGGCATGTATTAAACAGATAAAGCGCAAAGATAGCGTAAAAATTCTTAAACTAAAAAAAAATGTGAAAAAAATTTCAATTATCATTAAAACAAGTTTGTAATTAGTATGTACAGAAAAAGTTGAAACTTGCACAAATGAATAAATCATAACACTTTTAGTTTTTAAAAATTAATTTTTTGCATGTATACTAAACAAAGAACAGCGCAACACATAGCATTTCAAATTCCAAAAATGGAAAAGATTACGTTTTTCACCACCAAGGGAGTGATTTGAACTGGTAAATCGGCCTAGTTTCATATGTTTTCTATGGTTTATATATAAACCTATAATAATAAAAAAACTTCGATTTATGTGGTTTATTAATTAAGATAAATTCAATTTTAGTATATTTTCTTTATCAGTGATTCTCCAATTACCTCTTTTATTTGAACTTTAAATATCTTGAACTTGTTCACCTTTATGGAGTCCAACCGATGGCAAAACAGACAAATGGACAATTTTACCCATCACAATTAAAGGAAAGGATTGATCATCAATGGTGTCAAAAAGGGACCTTTTATATGATCTGCAAGAATGAACCCAAAATCAGTGAATTCAAAGGATAGAAAATTTCTTAAACCTAATACAATTGTGAGATACTTATAAAAAGCAGCGTCTTTTTAAAATACTTGTAAAAGCGCTGAGGTAATATGCATTTAAACTCATCCTTCCCAAAATTTCATGTTTTACTAATTTTTTACATATTCTTAAATTCATCATTTTGTTTTCATATATAACCCAAATCGAGTTTTTTTTTACTTCGTAAATATAAATATCAATTGTAGAGGGTTAATGTAGATGGATACATTGAAAGACCAAACATTAGTTTTCTGAACAATGTAAATCAGAATGCATTGATGTCGACATATCATAACTAAATTGCCCTTGATAAATTTGGACGGTCACATGCCTAGTATCAATTTAAAAATTAACCCTCAGTTTCAACTTATTGATGATAATCAATTCGATATCGAGAATAAGAGACTCAGCAATGTTGCTAACCCATAAATCCTCAAGATGTCATCACCGCAATACTATTTATCAACAAGGTTGAATTTGGATGGAAACCGTTTGACCAGTTGGGATCCGGAAGAAGATGGTGATGCTAGAATAAAATACCTTGATTTTGTTGCAAGCATTCAGAAAGCTGTTAAAGAAACTTTCGCTTATCTAGTGTTGGACAAATTACATCAACTTTGAATTATGGACCATGTCCAAATTACAACTCGTCAATGAATTGCACAAAACCCAAGAAAGATCATGGATCAATAAGGATTTAGTTTTATAATATAGTTATAGGGATTGTTTGTAACTTTCAGATGAATTAAAACCACATAAAAAATTATAATTGTATTTTTTTTTTTTAAATATTACATCATTTTATATAGTAAACCTAAAGTATTTCTATAATCGTTTAAACTACTGGATTCCAATTAGAATCTGGTCCACATGTCCATTAAGAAATTTGTTTTTTTAAATGTTATCCAAAATCCAATTTTGTTGCTCCCATTTTCCCATGGTTGAAACTTATATGTAATGTTTTTTCTAATAATACTTTAATTAAAATAACGATACTTGTAATTAGATATTGCTGCTGTCTCGATACATTCACTTATAGAAAGTGTCTTTATAAACAAAACGCTAACTTTGTACACAAATGAATCACCCAAAACTTGTATATGTACATTTTAAAATAAATTTATGTCATCTAAAATCCTATTACATCATTAAAGGTTAACGAACCTTTATCGGTAAAATTTCGTAAAACAACAGTATTGTCTAAGCTAATTTTTCTATCAAATAATGTATTAATAATTACTTCATTTACCTTTGAGTTTACACCACCAAAAACACTCAACGGAATATGTTGCAATATATTCAATATAAATGTAAGCTTTCTGGGGGGAAAAAAACCTTTCTGGATTTGATCACTACCAGTTCTTTTATTGTTTATTTGGGGTTAGTATCAGTGAAATCAAAATTGACTAAGCGTTTATCGTCATAAGGATTGAGTAAGACTTTATTTTTGTTTAATGGTAAACACATCATGTTTCTTTGATCATGAGATGTTGATAGCGCCTTATTACGCCACCATCAAACAAACCTGTTTATAATCATTAATCGTGATCTGCCTCACGCTTGCTTGCGTAGAACCCTTTGATTTTTTACAACCTTTTCATCAACCGCGAAGCATACATTTTCCGGGTCCTACAAATTCAACCATAATTTCGCCATGATTTTCATCTTTCATTAAACCTTTTTTTTACTAATGGGAGTCCAAAGATGTTGTCGGGACTATAATCAGATTATCGAATTTATCAATGTCCTCTTTAAACATTCAAGATATCAGGAACCGAAACGTATATGAGACTATCCGTATCCGTGTCAAGAGCTTAGCATTATTATGGAACTTGGGTACCGTGTAAAATAAATTATATAAAAAGTTTTTGAAACTCTAAAACACTGGCCATATATAGGTTTATTGAAATATACTTTTATTCATTTGAAAAGCATATCATTGTCAAATATTGCCAACTATGAAAATTTGGTTTTGATATGAACGAGCACCATAGCGACCCTCCCATTTCGTTACTAATATGCCTTATGTTTTACATTTTCCATCAGCTTTGAAAACTATTAATCATTAATTTATAGAAATTTTTATCGAATTCATTTTGAGATTGCTGACGCATGGTTGTATTTAAATCTATATATTTTTTAACCACAGACTGTTTAAAACGTAATATACGGTGTACTTTTACCAACTTCAATCCATATTTTAAATACTTTTAAATTTCTGTAATGAATTACATAATTACGTTTTGGATACAAGGTAAGCATAATTTTTCATTTTGGAATCAGGCGGGTAACCATATGTTCGGTGCCAGCGGTAGATCACTGTGACCTCATGTAATTCTATAGGATAGTCTAAATCACACTCGACTTATAACCAATTTGAATCATCAGGATGGTTTATTAAATCTAAACTTTCAAAATTAGCTTCATCAACAAAAGAAAAATCGCCAAATGGTAGAAATTCTGACATGGCGGCTCCATATAAATTATTCACGTCGTAGTACATTAAATCACACTTTCGGAGGGGATCAAATTTTTCCCCATGTACTTATTTTAGCTTTAGCATACCGATTTGAAATTGAGCTACACCACCTCTAATTCTTTCAATAAACATTAACATATCAATGTCTGTAAATAATTCTAACTTTACTTGTGTAATTTTAAGCATAGCATCGAATGCTAAACCAATAATAGTAACGATCAAGGTCGTAAGTATTTAAACAAGTTTGCCGAAAGTTCTCGAAAATATCTGCTAAAAGTAGAACGTCTGTTTTAAATACAAATCTGGACTCTGTAATAAAAATTCCTCTGCGTAAATTCTGTTAATTCTAAAAAATTATTCTTTAACCTTTCTATATGTACTAAACCACTATTCCATTCTTGTTAAAACATTACAGTAATTTTACATATCTTGTATTGTGAATTTAAAAAAAATCCGATTCATATTAATAATTCTATCAAAAGTAAATAGGTATGACATCTGTCCGTGTAAACTCTGTACTACATAATGGTTTAAAACCAATACTTTAAGTTGGTTTTAGAAATTCTCGTAAGAGGGCGATTTAATGTATCAAAATAACCAATAGGAAAAATTGTTTTTATTGAACATAGATCACAAATTCGATTTTGATAACAAAATTTTCACTTTCTTCTCCCCATTTTGTGACGCTAAAGAAAATTTTGTGATTTCTTTTAACTTTCTCTACTAAACGAAATTATTTCGGATTCTGGTAAAGATTTCAAAACAATAGAATTCCTACAAATTTGTTAATTCTATTGAACAAGCTTTGGGATTTCAAAACAAAATTTTCGTGTCCAATAAAACGGAAACATACAATCTACAAATATAAAGCTTTAATTAACCTATCAGGCTCGTCTTAACATTTTTGAAGTCATAACATAGTGCTTTTGTGTTTTTGGTTGGTTGAAGTTGGTGTTATTTGGTTTTTGGATTAGTTTGGTATTAGCTTCAATTAGAAGGAAAAATTTTCTTGCGAATCTTTTCCTCATCTGTAACCTTCCGGTAAAAATGTGAAATTTTACGCTAAATAAGCCATTGGACATATCATTTGGGAGCGCTGCACCTTTTAGTGGCTGTCCCATCGCTAAGTAAAATCTCGACATCAAATAAGGTCATGTTTATCCGTATTATTATATGTACTACTTCCATTATTGTCGAATGAAGGTATAGATTTCAATTAAAATTAATAACCTAAAACTGCTCACCTTAATTGTATTTAAATATGAAGTAACCTCTATAACATTGATTGATTTAGTATCGTACTACCTTCCTAAGCCTGTACTTTACTATTAGTTTCATTATCTGGTTAATAAAATTTACAGCTTTTTAGTGATTAAAACTACCGTTATTTTAATGTAAATGTATGGGGCAGAAGAGTTTCATTATATAAGTATGGCGTCACAATTTAAGTAACTGGATGTGTCTAAATGTTTGAATCAAAAAGAATTATTACTTTATTGTTGAATGTTTCTTTTCTCATAAAATTTTTTCTTTATCAAAATTAGGTTACAGAACGATTTGGTTACTCAATTTTTATTTCTTTTTCTTCCTAAATATTTGGTTATTGATTTAGTTTTTCTCAGAAATAAATAAGTTTGGGTTAATTGAATCGTCCCATTTTCTTTCAGCAACCCTTTAATTCTTAAGTATTTAAATATTAAATTGTTTTATTAAATGTCAATATTACTTATCTATACAATAATTTTGAATACCTATTCGTGTACGCTGCGGCAAGTATTAGTCATTATTTGTTTCATTCTCTTGTTTCTAAAACGCTTGTTGTGGCAAATCTATGTTTTCTTTTTCCTGAAATGTCTTTCATTAAGCAAAGGAAACGTTTTTAGTTAATTATTTAAATTTTCTCTAGAACTAATTAATTTTTTGCGTTAGTTACCAACTTGCTAAAGTACTGTAAACATTTTTGTTTTATTTATTGGGTATTTGAGTCAAATTTGGGGTTATTCTGACTCAAATAATACTACTTCGGTTCTTGAATTAAATATTGTAATACAAATAATTTTTTTCCTTAATTATTGAAATTGACACATCGGAGATAATCGAAATTTTACAATGTTAATTTAATTTTGTTTGTTCTGTGAGAATAATTTCTACCGTTTGAAAAGTAATTAACGATAAATTAAATTTACTTTTACTACGTTACTTTGATAGATTTGTTTGGTGAGTTTCTTCCTTTTTTCTCTTCCAGTTTTTAATCCACTGTACCCGTGTATCCAGGAGTGGATAACGCGGCCCTTAAGAGGGCGATTCCTGGCGAAAATTACCAAAACTTATTTAACGATCCTTCTGAGCAAGCGGTAGTTAAAGACCTTTGGGTAGTGAACTCTTTCTCTGTCTCCTTTGATAATGAACAAGCATCCAGTGCCTGACGAACTGAGCTTAATTCTTAATCTATTTTCTTTATTGGTACAATAACTCCCCTAACGATTTAATACTAAATTTGTTCCCGTTAACCGCATAAAACTCTCATCACTGATTCCTCATTATTAAGATGACTAAAAAATGCTTCTTTAAGGGAGGTGGTCTCGTTTAATTTTATCCACGTATCAATATACTCAAAGGAAACACACCTTTGAACTACTAAGAAAATTCCTCCTCATTGTTGCAACTAGCGCAAATAATTTTTTACTATCCTCCAAATAATCTGACAACTTTTCAATACTACTGCTCATAAATCTGAAAGAGTCAATAAATCTAAACTTAATTTTGGTGCCTTCCATTACCTTTGAAAGAATATATCTTTCTTTGTTTATTACAGTGAAATCAAAAAAACTAGCCAATTCTCTAATGATGAAATGAGAATCATAACCTGATAAATTATGGAACACAACTGGCAGAATGTGGGAGTCTGTATAGTTTAGGTTACATCCTGGTGCCCCGAAATGCTCCTGTAAGATGATTATGGTTCTAACTTTTATCCAGAATTAGTAAATGGTTTCCGACAAATGTGACAAATCGTGGGCTTTCAAATTGGTCAACCTGACTGAGACTTAAAGTACCCATTGGAATAATTTGATTGAATTTCTAGCCCAATGTGCAATATTTTGAAATCGTTAACAAACCATTGAATGCAATCCTTTCCTCTATAAAGACTAAATCAGATAAGAATCTCATATGAACACTTCAAATAGGCAATGCTGAAAGGTGCGTGTTTGGAGTGAAATAGAGTTTCGATATTTGCACTTCTCAAAAACTTTCTAAATCGGCATAAATGACAAATGGCACCTTTTCTTGGAATGCGAAATTTTGAACTGTAAATTCATTTCCCTTCGGTAGGCAACCTAGTAGAGCATTGATTAAGTTTTGACAGTATGGTATGTTTTTGTAGAACATCTGAAGAAAATTGTTCCATCGGTAACAAATAAATTTCTTGCCCTTATAATTCGATATCTGTTTTGAAAATAAAGCTGACATATTTTTTAATCCATTGAAATGGTATACAGTGTTATCCGCGGCCTGATCAGAAAGTATTAAAAGATTTATGGGTTCTTTATCGCTTTGCTGATTACTCAATACAAAGTACAACTTTTTACCATTTATGCAGTACAAATTAATTGCGAGGTTGTTTAGTTTCTCAAATTTTTTACATCATCCAGCTGAATGGTGAAGTGAATTGAATCATACTTCAAAACATCTCTAAAATGAGGATAACTAGAATCCGATATTCTGTGAAAATATAATGCCGAAACAACGGCCCCGGAAGAAATACTCATCGTTATTTTTAACATTAACAACAGCATGACTTCTATGAATTGGAACTTTAACATAGGTTGAACACCGCCTCTAAATGGGACATAGCACTTTTAAATGTAAGACTTCATGTACTGCCCAAGGAATTTTTCGGAAAACTCCTCTAATTTTATCCGTAACTTATCATAACGTTTTCATTGAAGACACGTATATTGGTTGAAATATCAATAACGCAATTTTTGTCAAAAGTCTTCAACTCAATACTATGATTTTGGGGTTGCATGAAATTACAGCCTAAGAAATTTTTTACCAGAATAGATTGCCTTAACATTAATTTCCCTTACGTGCAAAACTATTTATATGTTTAGTAAAAATATCAAAGGGTCCTTAATGTTTGACATATTGATTATAATTCCTGTTAAACCTACCCAATTCATCATACCTTTTTATTGACAATTCCACTACCAACTTTCCTGAAGCGTTCTTTAACCGTCTCAATCTAACCAGATAGCACTTGAGCAATGCTAAATTGCTCTCAAATTAAACAAGCTTTCATTGGTCTCATAATAAATTTTTGTTTAATTATATCTTGCAATAGCTTGATATTGGTGTTAACTATACGGATGTGCCTCAAATTCTTTTTGTTTTCAATAAGGGAACAATGCGCTTTGTTAAATTAACCATCTCACCACTACTTCATACTCATAGCTAGCAATATGAACACACTAACAATGAACTTTTAACAAATTGCTCTTCACAACGGTTCTAGTCACGATTGTAAAAATATGATGCACAAGATTAAGCAATAATAGTTACTCTTTACTTTCTTCTCCGGTTTACAATAAACTTTAGTCACGATTGTAAAATATGATGCCACACTGGTGATTTAATAATAGTTGCTTTTTACTTTAGGTAATTTGTTGTTTACGATTGTAATGTATCGACTGACGGGACTGTTCTTTATCTACTTATATAGAGATAAGTTCATAAGGTCGGATAAGTTCGGATCACCTTTTCAGAAGCTACGACAAATGAATCGTCTTTGTTCTTTACCTTGAAAATTGTAAGCATAGACTTTGAAGCGTTGAAAATGGATCACCTTTGTTCTTGAAAGAGATTATTTAAATCTATTTTATAAATCAACCAGAACAATGGATCGTGTTTGTTCATTTCTCAAAGGTGTGACCTTAAAATTGTCATAGACTTGAACCGTCGACAATGCATCGTCTTTGTTCTTGATTTCTCAGAATTTTAAAATGACTCATCCATAACAATAGATCGTCTTTGTTCCCTCATGTGGCCTTGAAAATTGTAAGCATAGACTTTGAACCGTTGACAATGAGCCCTTTTGTTCTTGATTTTCTCAGAATTGAGATGTAGACAACAATCTATTTTTATATCTCGACCTGAACAATGATCGTCTTTGTTCTCTCGTGTGACCTTAGAAAATTTAAAACATAGACTTTGAAGCGTTCAATGGATCGCCTTTATTCTTGATTTCTCAGAATAAGTGTATTTAGATAACAATCTATTTTTTATAAATCAACCAGAACAATGAATCGTCTTTTGTTCTCTCATGTGGCCTTGAAAATGATAAACATAGACTTTGAAGCGTTGACAATGTCCCTTTGTTCTTGATTTCCTAGAATTGAGATGTATTTAGATAACAATCTTTTTTATAACTCAACCAAACAATGAATCGTCTTTGTTCTCTCATGTCCTTGAAAATTGTAAGCATAGACTTTGAACCCTTGAACAATGCCTCTTTGTTCTTGATTTCCAGAATTGAGATGTATTAACTCGACCTGAACAATAGATAGCATTCTCGTATGGAAACGGGCGAAACAGCTATCTGTTTTGGGAAACGGACCCTGTTTTAAAACGGCTACCTGTTCATGGAAACGGCTACCTGTTTTTTAGGAAACGGCTACCTGTTTAGGGAACGGCCACCTGTTTAGACCACTTGAGGGCACTGGGAGGCGTGGCTTTGAAACATGCATAGACTTGTTTAAAACTGAGGGAAATTTGAGGATACAGCTGATGTGGTAAACAAAACAATGAATCGTCTTTGTTCTCTCAATTGGCCTTGTAAACAAGACTTTGAAGCGTTGACAATGCATCGTCTTTGTTCTTGCTTTCCTAGAATTGAGATAACAATCTATTTCTAACTGAACAATGGATCGTCTTTGTTCATTTCTCATGTGACCTTGTAAGAATAGACTTTGAACCGTTGTTTAATCTTCCAGATTAAACAGGTATTTTAATAATGTTAATAATTTTAGTAATTTTATATTTAGTAATAGGTTGAGTAATAATAGAATTGACAATTAAGAAATGTTAAAACGAATAGCAAGCAAAACTGTATATAGAGCAGGTTAATTATTGCGACAAATTGTGCTGATACAAAAGTGTAGGTTGAAAGTACACATATACATATGCATTATAACTAGTAAGCACAAAAGGCGCTTAAAAGAATAAAACATGACCTACTAACTAGGTCAAATAATAAAATACGTCATATAAAACATTGTATATAAAGTGTAAATATTATCGAATAAATCAGTTCTTGAATGAATCTCATCTTTATTCAATTACTCAACAGGGTTGTGAGGAATAGTCTACAATTGGTACAGTGACGGCGTACCCACATTAAACCCAACTTCAATCTCTCTATTCAGAGAATTGAACATGGTCCTTCGAGCCATCAACATCGGCAGCCAGTAAAATTGAACATGGTCCTTCGAGCCAACAACATCGGCAACCAGTAAAATTGGTCATGGTCCTTCGAGCCAACAACATCGGCAACCAGTAAAATTAATTACTATTGAAGACATCATCCACCACCAACAGCAGCAGCTATTTAACATCAGCCTATTGAAGACATCAACACCACCAGCTACATTCAATTCACCACCACCACCGCCAAAAGAAGTTACAGCAGCAAGTCTACCTCTGTCAACTATAAGGATTTACGCCCCTTATAGGAAAGAAGAAACATAACGACAGTGGGTAAGAAAATCAAGCTTTATAAGAATACAACAGAAGATTCAAAACAAAAATGGAGAAGATAAACAAACTGGCCAACACCCAAAATGAAATTGGCAAGGCTATGGAGAAGATGTTTACAAATATGAAGAAAGATGCGGCGGCTCGGAAGAACAAGGTGTACATTAATGAACGTAGCAAGGCATTGGAAACATGGTGGGAAGAAGCGAACAGCACACGTAATGAAATATCCAAACTGCAGATAGATGATCATGACTACCACACATCAGAATACTTTGAAAAATTGGGTAAACTATATAATCACATTAAGAACTATCTGGTAGAACTGGAAAAGAAGCTAACAACCACCTCGCAAGAAGACGATGGGGTCGACAAAGAACAAGAACAACGATTGAAACGACAAGAGATCAAGATACAACAACTAGGTGCTCTATTACAACAAGTAGAAGAAAGATTGAAGAAAGAGGAAAACACGGTCCAACTTAAGTTATGGCAAGACAAGATTCAGCGCCAATGGACTGCAATTGAAGAACTGCACGAACACATCGAGGTACATGAAACAAAACATCAGGACAACTATTTTTCAAACAGCGAGTTCGAGAAAACCGAACAATGGTGTGACCAAATAAGCATCGAACTCGGAAACAAAATACAAATGGTTGGAGATAAGACATGCAGCATCAAGATGCCAGAAATAAAACTACCTATGTTCAGCGGTGGCTATGAAAATTGGATGACATTCAAGACTTGTTTGAAAAAATAATACACTCCAACAAAACGGTGACAACAATAGAAAAATGCAGTACCTCAAAAGCAACGTCACAGGAGAAGCATCAAACTAATCCAACACCTTCAAATAGCAGAATGCAATTACAAAACAGCATGGGAAATTCTCGAGAGCAGATACAACAACAAACGGTTAATGGTAAAACCTTAATAGACAAGATTCTAGACTTTCCCACCATCCAAGAGCAAGATGCAGGTGCAATAAGGCGTCTGCATGACACCACTATGAGTGTCTGGAAGCAATAAAGAACCTAGGAGTAGAAACAGCCTCCTGGGGTCCTCTTATTGTTCACATAGTAGCAAGAAAATGGGACGCAGAGACAAACAAACTATTCGAACAATCGCTGAAAGCGCCAAATGAAATACCACTAATGGAGGAAGTAATGGAATTCCTCAAACTAAGATTCCAGTCAATGGAAGCGATGTCCCAGGCAAGAAAATCACACCATACTACCACACGAGGACAGCCCCAATGGAACCCCCAGTGGCAGAATAAACGGCAAGCATGCGTCTACTGCAACCAATATCACAAGTTGGGTGACTGCATCAAGTTCAAAGGGTTGTCAACACAAGCCAGGATCACATTCGTGAGAGAAAACGTCTATGTTTCAATTGCATGGACCACAGTTCCAACATCAGATGCCACGCAATACGGCGGTGCACAACATGTCAGTACCCGCACACATTACTGCACCAGGAATACAAAAACCTGCAACACACCAGCAAACAATATCGGCAGGCACGCATCAACCAAAGAAGTTAAGGAAGCATGCAGCCCGAAAATAAAAAGAAGAAGTGACGATAGTCAGTATGGTGTCACGAAGAAGAAATGCACTTAGAAAATTTTGGGAACTCGAGGAAATTCCAAGGGCAGTGGAAATGTCCCAACAAGATGAAGAGTGTGAAGAACATTACCAACGAACCACGGTGAGGAACCGGATGGAACTTACACAGTAAAAATACCATTCAAAAAGATCCAGACACGTTGGAAAACTCAAGACCATTGGCAGTCGCAAGATTACTACAGCTAGAAGAAATTTTTAAAGACAACAAGTTGAAGACGGGTTACAAAAATTCATGGACGAATACCTCCAACTAGGGCACATGAAACTAGCCACCAGCCCAAATGAAGACAGGTGTACATACCACATCAGGCAGTTGTGAAAGAAACTAATACAACGACCAAGCTGCGGGTAGTATTTGACGCATCATCTAAGGACTCCAACGGAAGAGTTTAAACGAGATGATGCACGTACAAGATTACAACAGGATCTATGGGACCTCTTAGTAAGATGGAGAAAACATCGCTACGTGCTCATGGCTGACGTAGAGAAGATGTACCGTCAAATCAAACTTAAAAAGAAGATTACAAATACCACACTATACTGTGGAGAACCACACCAAGGGAACCAATCAAAGAGTACCAACTTACAACCGTGACATATGGAACAGCTTGCACCTTACCTAGCGGTAAGGACATTACAACAACTAGCCCAAGATGAAGAAAACAATTACCCGCAAGCATCAGCAGTAACACTGAAAGATTATTACGTGGACGACCTGTTAACTGGAACCACAACGATGAAGACGCAAAAACGTTACAGGAAGAATTAATCACATTATCAGCGAAAGGAGGATTTACGTTAAGAAAATGGGCAGGAAACCACAAAGAATTATGGAAAGAAGAAAAGAAACGTCGGAACCACTGGATATCAACCAAGACGAATCAAGAAAATCCCTAGGGTGAGATGGCTACCAGATCAAGACAGCTTTCAATTCAAGGTAGCACTCAACAACAAAGCATTAACAAAAGCATACTATCAGAAACAGCAAAAATCTTCGACCCGCTAGGGTGGGTCAGTCAATGACTATAACAGCCAAACTAATAAAACAATTATTATGGATAAGCGCAATCAAATGGGATCAAAAGTACCTGACAACATAGCATTAAAATGGGTGAAGTTCGGGACGAATTAAAAGCTATAGAAGAGAATCTATGTACAAGATGGACACTAGTGCAGAAAATGAAGGCGGACTTTTGGAAAATTTGGGCAAGGAAGAAACAAAAACAATCTCACGTACTACAAATAGCACTTGGACTCTTAACAATGTTAACAGTTGCAAGAGCAAGTTTACAATGGAACAGCTTTACGCCATCCCAACCACCTCGTCGCGGCAGAATGTTCAATCTACGAATGAACATGAACTTCGGCCACAGGATGTTTAATCTTCAGATTAAACAGGGTATTTTAATAATGTTAATAATTTTAGTAATTTTATATTTAGTAATAGGTTGAGTAATAATAGAATTGACAATTAGAAATGTGTAAAACGAATAGCAAGCAAAACTGTATATAGAGCAGGTTAATTATTGCGACAAATTGTGCTGATACAAAATTGTAAGGTTGAAAGTACACATATACGATATGCATTATAACTAGTAAGCACAAAAGGCGCTTAAAGAATAAAACATGACCTACTAACTAGGTCAAATAATAAAATACGTCATATAAAAACATTGTATATAAAGTGTAAATATTATCGAATAAATCAGTTCTTGAATGAATCTCATCTTTATTCAATTACTCAACAGGGTTGTGAGGAATAGTCTACAATTGGTACGAGTGACGGCGTACCCCTCACATTAAACCCCAACTAATCAATCTCTTTAATCAGAGGATTGAACAACCGTCGACAATGCATCGCCTTTGTTATTGATTTCCTAGAATTGAGATAACAATCTATTTTTAGAATAACGGAACAATAGATAGTCTTTGTTCTTTCATGTGGCCTTGAAAGCATAGACTTTGAACTGTCGGCTTGAACAATGCATCGTCTTTGTTCTTGATTTCCTAGAATTTTAGAAGCTATGACTCAGTCAAAACAATAGATCGTCTTTGTTCTCTCATGTGGCCTTGAAAGCATAGACTTTAAACAATAGGCCTCCTTTGTTCCTGATTTCTCAGAATAGGGCGTGGCCTTGAAACATGCATAGACTTGCTTGAGACCGAGGGCAATGACCTACAGGACAATCAACAATCTAGTAACTTTTCTAGTGACTTTTCTACTGACCTTGAAGGACTCGTGCAAGCATGACTTTGAAGAGGCGGGGTTACACACCTACCACGTGGCCGAGGTGACCTTGAAGATGATGACCTTGATAAACAGTGTACTTGGACGTAGGCAATGTGATAACCTTGAGCAGAAACACTCGTAGAAAAAGTATAGTAGAAAAATGGCCCAGGAGCCCTATAGCTATACTACTGCTTCATTATTCAGAAGCGTTGCTAAGAGAAAAAAACAACAAAAAAAGTCAGTGTTTTAATCAACATTGTTTTATTGCTTCTCATCAGTTTTTTGTCCATTATTAATTACTATATTTCAAGTTTTGTTAGTTATGTACTATTGCAAGTTATTTTTAACATTTCATTGACATTTTACATAACAAACATTTGTGTCAGTCGTAAATGGTGTGCTGGAGAAGAAAGAAGTATACAATTGGCCAATCAACAAGAACTGTACAGGCATTAAAGGTAAGCTCTTAAGGCCACGTTTGAATATTCCGAATAAACTTAATTCAACCTGTCTACAGTCCATATTAGCTCACTGTAGCTTTATAGTTGTGTATCCAATTAATTTAACTTTCACAACCGCAAATACATAACACTCATAGTTTTGATAGTAAGCATGTAATTGGGAAAAATAAAAAATATAATAAAGTTAAAATTTGTCCTGTTAAAATAAATGGATCTTTAACTGGTTTAGCTCCAATGATTACTAAAAATGATCAGATTAAGATTTTATTTACTCGATAAAATGAATTTCTTTGTATCATTTTTTTTTAATATTGGTATAAAATTATAATTGATATGAGAAGTGCAATTACTCCCCCGAACTGAATTTTATCACAGATTGGTTACTGCCTTGCGCAAGGTGGAGGTGTCTTCAAGAATCTCATAAAGTAGAGTTTTATAGTTGGTTTTTCAATAAGAATTACAATGCTAAAGTTAAACGTTAAACTTATGTTATGCTATCAATGTAAATGTTAATGATCTTGTTTGTAGCGCTCGTAAATTTCTTCTTGGTTCTTCTTAGGAGTGGTAATCGAACCATGTCATAAATTTGCAATTACAATAAACTTCGATGTTTGAATTATTATCGTTTAATGTTTAAGTAGAAAGTATTTACTTAATAGTTTCAAAGAACACACGACTTTTCATCATCTTAAGTGCTTTGGTTTTGTTAGAAATGTTGAAGCAGACTTAAGTGGTTCATATTTTGTGCTTATATGCAAATATGTACAAGTGGCAACGTCGGTAAAGTTATGTCTCTCTCACACTCATATAATGCTTACTGGATTTCTTTTCAGCTTATTATAAGTCAGACTCACAGTAATGTTTTTCCATACTATCTTTGCCACCAAAGAATTGACCTACGCCATAATCTAGTAAGGAAATATGAAAAATATGAGTCAGCTTATATCCATATCAATAAACAATTAAAAATCAAACTTAATAAATCTTCTCTTAAATGGCGGTAATGTAGTAATGTTTCCAAATCCCAATGTCAAAACACTTCGTAAAAAAACGTAGAAAATTAAATATTTTCAAGCCATGAATTGTAATTTTGTTAAAACCGATTAGAAAGGTTTATGTTGTGTATTTGACTTTATAATCTTAACACATAACTTTAGAATTATTATTTTATTTCCGACAATTACACATATTCTTCTCGTTATTAACTCATCACTATGGTAATGTTAAAATAAATAAATTGAATACACTGAATTTTCTCCTTCTACTTAAAAAAAGAGAAAACTTACAAATCCAATTTTTGTGGAGGTTTAACAATCCTACCTGATTTAGTATAGCAGTGAACCTAGGAGTTCCAGGTTGAACTATCTTCTGTGAGTGATCGAATGGATGACTTTGCTGTTCAACTTCTGGTATTTCTAGGTTCCTCTTAATAGGTGTACTATTTTCAATAGGTTTAGACTGCGTTGGACCTTGAAAAAAAAATCCGACAGGCAGAAGTTTGAGAATAAGGAGGTTAGAAGACCTATATAAGGATGAGGAGGACCAGGACAACACTTCCTATAGTTCTGGGCATTACTATTACTATACTTGTAAGTATGCTTACTTCTTGCTTAACCCTCACTATTTTCTTCGTTTTCAGAAAATGTGCTTTTTGACAATTTTGTTGTAAGCTGTAGCCAATACTAATAAAGATATCATTACCAATTTTTTTTTGTATATTTTTGACAACAATTACTAGTTCCGTAGTTCCGTACGGAATGGTTTTACAAAATTTACATTCCAGGCTGAGAAAAAATTTGTAATGATTCTTTTTTCATTAAAATTGTAAGCACTTTTTAAACAAAATTTGAAAATATATTATTTTTATATTATTTTGAAAACCCTCCGTATGACACTAGATAAAGAACCAACCTTCAAAAAAACATTGAGGTTTTTACCTCTTATAGTTTTTGAGATATGCATAAAGTTAACATTCAGTTTATATGCTGGTCGAACTGTCCTTAACGTTTGACAAACCAGATAAAATAGTTTCCATAACAAACTGGAAAATTCCTGGTGCTGAACTTATCCCATAAGTTAATGTGTTGTAACGAAAAAGTCCTAAATGAGTGTTTATTGTGAATAGTCCCCTTGGAAGACTCACTAATTTCAAGCTGTTGAAATGCCCTTTTATATCTAAAACAGTAAAAAATCTACTGCCACTTAGGCTTGTAAATATATCGTCCGGCAATGGTAATACACAGTGTTCACTGTTAATGACTTTATTTACAGTTTTTTTTAAATCTACACAGATCCTAATGTCATTTGAGTTTTTAGGAAAACAACAATAGGACTCGCCCATTTACTATTACTTATTTTAGTTCAAATTCCAGATATCATTTTTGACAATTCATCTTCAGCTTTACGTTTCAAAGAGCATGGCATCTCATAAGCTCGATGAAAAAACCGGCCAGACATCATCTTTTATGTTTATCTCTACTTTGAATTTTTTTATTCGATTATTAGTATCATTTTGAAAATTACGTGCAAAATGAATTTTGAGTTTCGAAATTAAATCACGAATTTTAGCAGATATAGATGTATTAGCGTCAAAACAAATATTTTGACTATTATTGGATTTACTTTGACTTGACTCGATTTTACTATTTTTGACTGATTTTGACTCCACGAAGAGATTTTTCCAAATTGGATTTATGACATTTAGGCAGTTGCGACCTAACAAAGGTGTAAATATATTTATGCTATCTACTATAATTAAAGGTAACTTGAAAACATTATTTTCATACTCAACAGTAACACCTATCTGACCTATTATTGACATATATTGACCGGTGACTACTTTTAATTTAAAATCTACAGGAGTTAACAGTGTGAACAAATCATTATAATCGTCAATATGCATCACAGACTTACAAGCTCCAGAATCAACTTCCATCTTGAGCTGTTGTTCGTCAACAACCAATTTTACCTGTAAACTTTCATTTTCCTTGGATATAGAGTTTAGACTCAACAAACCTAATTCTAACGAATAATTTTCTGACTCATCGTTACGTTCACCATCATCATGAACTTCATCACCTACTAAATTACGGACTCTGTTTTCACATAAGACTGACTTAGGTCTATGCCCTGTACGATTGCATGCGATATACTTCGAGTTGAAGAGCTGGACATTTTCTTTCATCTCAGTGTATTTTTAAACAACGTTTCCACTGCTGTTTCTCGGCTGTTCACTAACATTTTGACCTGAAGATTGACCTGACTGTTTATTTTTCAAATTTTGACTTAATACTTAATTTTTTAGAGTTGGACTGGTTATACTTCTGATATCTCAGCTTATTGACCGACTCTAATGTATCACTTCCAAATAATTGTAGTTGATTTTCAGTAAGTTCTATAGCCATTGCAGCTTTAAGCGCATTATCAAATGATAGTAAAGGATCTACAGTTAACAACTCCCTTCGAATTGTGTTCGACTTGATACCACAAACTAATTTATCTGAAAAGAATGATCCTAAATTGCAATGCTTGGCTAGGTTTCTTAATCTAGTAGAAAATTTTCTTAGATCTTCACCAGTTTCCTGCTCAGAAGATCAGAATTTGTAAAGTTCTGCAATAACGTTTAGTCCCAAATTGACCTTCTAAAGCTTCTGTAAGTTCAGCATATGACTTACTGGCTAAAGTACTTGGTGCTAGCAAATCTTTTAGACATTTATATGGTTAACCGCCAATTAAGTTTAAAAAAGAGGTATTTTCTTTTCATCAGTGGTTATTGCATTCGTCTTAAACAGTTGTTCTAACCTTTCAATGCAGGCCTCTGCATCAGACGCTTGTGGATGAAACGCCTCAATACGACATGTTTTTGCGGTAAGTACTTGCGACTTTTTATTTCTCAGACTCGACTTTATACGAATTTTCATCACATGAGACAACCGTAGCCCGCCGCCAAATTTGTTATATATTTGCCTTTATAATCTTAACACATAACTTTATAATTATTAGTTTATTTCTGATACTCGTAATTAACTCATCACTATGGTAATGTTAAAATAATGTTAAAATTGAATACACTGCAGTTTATAGTAACGTAAAAATTAAACGCCATGGTAAGTGTTACGTTATTGTACATACAAAGGTATTTCATCTTAATTGCAATTGCAGGTGATAATATGAAATATGCTTTGAAAATGATCACTATGACCCACAGATGGATGAAAATTAAAAATTAAATTAATGTAAAATGCTAATTTTTACAAAGGTATGTGTCAAACATTTACATGTGACTAGTAATTATTATAACATTTGTAGGTTATGTAATTACGATCTTCAAAGATCTTCGAATATGTGCAACTGTAATTGTAATATCTAGCAATGCTATGGCCTTCCAGATGATTAAATAAATTTTAATGCAGTTAATTAGTATATATTTGTGAAATACATAATTATGTTGTAGTAACGCATTGATTAAAGAAAATGTAATATACGATTAATCTGTATCAGAACTACCACAATCACTTGTAACGTTAATAAACATTTCGTCTACTGTAATATCTAGCACTTACTCACATTTATACCACTGTTTTATAATATCCTCTGTATGGCGTACACAATAGGCCCAAATATATAGATTACGTTGTTGTAAAGCTTTGTTCCACATACTAATTACATTTCCGTCTTTGAAGGCATCTCTTCCTACGTGTTTGTCATAGTATCCTTTAGCATGTGCACATATTAGTTCAATTGCATTGAATTGACGATAATAAGGTGGCAATCTTAGCACGTCATGTCCGTAACTCGTTCTTTCACCTACCTCATATCGTTTTACTATTCGTTGTGACTTTATTAACGAATAGAACCCAGTTTTGAATGAGGTGGGATCATAATTAATGTTATTCTTTATTAACCAGGAAATTATGTTACGTGTGGAGATTTTTAAATTATCCACCTAGCTATGAAAACAGGTTGCTGGGCGACCGACAACAATATTGCGTATGGGTTAGACATTCAAAGTGACGTTGTCAAAATAGCAAGTCAATCTGCAAAGTGGTACAAGTTTGCCACAGCAATTAGTGCAGTAACATGAGCGAAATGAAAATGGAGTATCGAAGTGTCATTCAGTTTTTGACAAAGGGAATGACCTAAAAATCATTTTCGAGAGGATGACTACAGTGTATGGAAATGATGGGCCATCATATTACCAAGTTAAATTTTGGTTAAAACGGTTTCGTTGGGGGAGGGATTCAATTGAAGACGATCCAAGAATTGGCCGGCCAGTGGAAGCGAGAGAACGGGGGAAATTGTTCACAAGGTTGAGCAATTGGTGCTGCAAGACCGCCGAACAAAGGTTTCCGTGGTTGCCAAAGAACTCAACATATCGGAAACAACTGCATTAAAAATGTTGCATGAGGACAAAAGAGACTGCATGCTGGATTCCAAAGTTGCTCTCACCAGAGCAAAATCAATGAAGGGAACAAATTTCCCGAGACAATTTGGCGGCTTTGGCGCAAGACCGTGACTTTTTGAATAAAATTGTTACTGGTGAAGAAAGTGGGTCTATCACTGGGAACAAACAGGAATTGATGCAGTGGGTTCATAAAGGCAAGCAACGACACAATTTTCGGGAAAAAAGTTGATGGCAACCGTTTTCTGAGATTCTGGGGGTGTTCTCGTAGTGCAATACATGGAAAGAGGGCGCATAATAAACGATGAAGCTTATGGAAACACAATTAAGAACTTAAAAACGGTTCTCTTGCGAAAACGGCCAAACTCGCATCGTGAATAGACATCGTTGCTTCATGATAACTGCCGCGTTTACAAGACCCGTATCGAGCAGGGCATTTGGAATGAGTGCGACTTTGTAGAGCTTGCCCACCCTCCGTATAGCCCGGATTTATCACCATACGACTTTTTTTTATTCAGATATTTAAAGAAACATTTACGGGGTAAACGACTTTAGTGGGATGAAGCTCTTCAACAAGAAGTACTGGATTACTGTGAGGACCAAACAAATGAATATTTTTCTGAAGGTATAGCAAAACTGGAGACACGTTGGGCTAAATGTGTTAATGTAGGAGGAAGTTATGTAGAAAAATGAATTTTTTGTTTTCATATATCTGTTTTCCTTCATAGCTAGGTAGATAACTAAAAAATCTCCCCTCGTACCTTTCGTTCAAAACGATGTTGGTGCTTTTTCCACTAACATGGAATGGTAAAGTGCGTTATCAATTATAATTAATGAAGGTGCTTCATTTGTTTAAATTTTCAGTGAGCCATTTTTTGAACATATCCTTATTCATTTCACCATGGCAATCCTCTTTCAATGACTTCGACGAAAATAGGAGATAAGCATACTGTACTAATCCTGCGGCAGTTCCAGCATTAATAACTGCAAATATTTTACCATCATATCCTTGAGGTTTACGTATACTCCTTACATCGTCATCTTGCAATGACTTTCCCGGATTCCCTTTTGAGCAGATCCATGTTTCGTCAATAAATACTGCTTGCCTACGAATTGATGAATTGATTTCCCGCATGTTTCAAAAACTGTTTTCTCATTTCAACTATATTTCTTTTTTCTACCAAAGCTCTTCGATTACACTCTGGAACTTGAACCCCATTGCATATAATGCACGATTTAAACTTCTATCGCTTAACAGAGTATGTATGTTACGAATGTCTTTATTTAAAGCTGCTGTTGGAAGATTCATCAGGTAAGACGGATATTGATACTACATGGTATGTAATCTTAAAGTAGCATTACCCATAATAAATTGTTGTTAGTAAACCCTTTATCCTTTACAGACGCTGCGAAGTCCAATGCGAAGATCTATCAAATAAGGAGGATTCTCATGATAATGATACTTAAGTTGTATTCTTAAAACATCATCACTTGTAATAAAGCATTATTTAAAAAAAAATCTTTATCTTTTTGTTGGAGTTTAGACCGTTAACAAAAAACTTCTATTAGACCATACACTGTTAGATGAAACAAACTATTTAAAATGCAACTAACCTGATTCTTCTAAAACTACCAGTATAGGAGATATGAATTCTCAAACATTTAATATTGATATTGTTATAGCTTTCCAACTATTTTGGCTACAAACTTGGGATTTTGGAAATAAACTTTGTTCATTTGGGCTAATGAAATGATATTTTCCTGATGAAAACACTATTTCCGGTATTTCCGGAAATTGAAAACATTCCTCGTACTGCTGGTATAATATACACATATCCTTACTTTATTTGAAAGGGAGCGAAATTTGTTTTAAAGTGATATGAAACAGTCCATAGTTATCTTGAAAGATAAGCAAGATAACTATTTTTAACTTTCAACCTACATATACACATGTAGTGTGAGATTAGTTTTTTTATTCCTTTTACTTCACTAATTATGCACTGTTGAATATTGACGAGAGCAAAATTAAGAGATAGCCGTTAATTGTAAATAGAAATTTTTCTTTGTTTCAAAATTAAAACTTATCAAGTACTATACACCATCGTTGATATAAATACAAGTTTTCTTTTTGTTATTCCGAAATTAAAACCTGATCAGTAGTGATTCAGGTTATATTAAAACGCACATGTTAAATGGAAATTACATTCAAAGCATTTTATATTATATTAGAAAACGATAAGAAACTAAAGCACTCAAATAGACTTTAAAATCCGACCAATCTAATTAAGAGAGTTTTAAATTAATATATACAGGTAATAAACAACACCATCCTTATAAATTAGTTAATTTATTTAGTGAAAGTTGCATTGGTAAATAACAGTTTCGATGTAAATAATTAAAATTAAATCTAAAATACTTTCTATGAATTCCAACTACAAAAGAATGTATCTAATCTTTTACTATTGTATAAAATTTTATATGTTTAAATAACGCGAACACCAACAGATGTGTCAAACAGTAACTAGCTTCTGGAATTGCATGATTTTTAGTTGACATAAGTGTTATTAGTTACTAATTAAGCCATTAGATAGAATAAATATTTTTTGTTAATGGAAACTGGCTGAATTTTATATCAATCGTTCTATTACTTCATAAAGAATAATTTTAACACGACGAAAGAAATATTAATTCAGTAGCTGATTTAATATCAATTAAAACAAATTGTTGCGCTCTTGCCTCATCGTTAAAATTATGGAATTTCCAGCAATTCCCCACTTTCAAATGGTTAGTGCTTTTACAAAAATATTTATCTTTCCTTCGCTGCGTACGTCGCGAAAATTGAATTTGTGAATTGATGTTATGAGGTAAAGAGTAGTTAATACTGGCTAATTGATAGAATTGAACTTGGTAAGTTACATTGGTGAAGGAATTTTGTTTGTCAAGGGGGCCTGTGACCTTTGTCTACCGTATCTGCCATCCGTCCGTATTAATTGAGTTTCAGGTACATCTTCTATCACAAGGACCAGACCCTGAATTTGATCCTCCACTGAGAGACCCGACGCAATGGTTTGGAAAACAAACCCGTTCAGGACTGCACCCAAAGACCGCCTGGACAGTAGTTTATCTTTGATTGGCGCCCGAATACATTTTCTAACCTCTGGAACCAAGAACCCGTCATCCGTGTACCGCCCAGAAGTTGACGACTACATAGAATAAAATACCGTAACTTATAAGTAAAATTAATAAACATATTTCCAAACGAGTCTGAATTTTGGTGTTGGACTACGTTGAGGGCAAGCTTCACTTGCCACCACCGAAAACCCATTACAAAAGTTGACGCCCGAGCAGATAATCATATTTTGCGGTAGACTTCTAAATTTTTCTGAAGATGTCGGACATAGAGGAAGGAATAGTAGACCAACTGTTGACCGAAAATGATGGGGAAGCAGAAGACCGAAAAATTGAATGGATATACCGCCTAAATAAGGAAGATCTGCAACAGGAGGCCATAAAATTTTGATTGTTACCGACGGGAACCGTCAATAACCTGCGCTGAAAGATATCCACCTATATTAGAGAGGGAAAACGCTCCCCTCTGCTGCTGATGGAAAACCTGTCTCCAAAAGTCCATATCACTTGCCACCACCGAAAACCCATTTCAGTAGGTACAGAAGGTTGTGCATCGACTTTTTTTCACTATGGCTAAATCGACGTATTAGCTCACTTTACAACTTTAGGCAAAGTTTTGTCAAGATCCGCCATGATATCTGGATGTCTCGCCGGGGAGGATTAGTTTTTGGTTTTTATTAAATATTTCTAAAACAGCAAAATATTTCAAATATATAAAAATACCTCATACGGTTTTTAGTATTTTGCAAGAGAGTCCTGTAATGCACTAGCATTCACAGGTTGCTGACGTAACATGCTGTTGAGTCCTAGGTGGGAACGGTAGGAATGTTCTTGAGGTTCTTAAAAACTATCACGTAAATGTTAAGGTATCGATCGGTCACGAGCTTTTCGTATAAATTTGCTTTTATTATGAATTTTAATTGGTTTTTACCGAAACATTTTAACTTTTGTGAAAGTTAACCTTAAAATAATGAGTCAAGCTTCCT
Source organism: Vesta saturnalis (assembly GCA_036346205.1). Classification (NCBI taxonomy): domain Eukaryota; kingdom Metazoa; phylum Arthropoda; class Insecta; order Coleoptera; family Lampyridae; genus Vesta; species Vesta saturnalis. The sequence continues at coordinate 49,507 of JARFJB010000139.1, read as the reverse complement.
TTAAAAATAAACCGTGAGATTCCGCTACCGATAAGTATCACGCATGGTCTTCAAGTATCATGAATCAACGTAGTTAACTTTATTCCTAGTAGTGTCGATAGAGAATATTTTCTTTTTGTCTTCATGTTACTAATAAAAGATTCATAGTAATTGATTAACTGAATTTATTATTAGTTCGTCTAAAACATAACGAACACTTTAATTATCTCTACTTAGGAAATATTTTGTTATAAGGAATTAAAGAAAATACTGCATTTGCTTCTTTCTTATAAACTTCTGCGTAAATTTTAGTATATTTTTTCTTTTCCGTTGTAATAAGTTCTTTCCAATTGTCAGTTAGCAATTTACTTAATTTCAGTCCAGTTTCGCCATCTTCAGAATTAAAAGTGAATTTTATATCGCTAATGTTAAGTGACTTAACACTAACGACTGTTATCTTAAGATACTCTTCGTTATTTCGTTTTTCTACTATTCCCGTAAGGTTTATTTGGGACAGGTAATCCCCTAAAAATTCAGCATAAACACTATGCGTAAGAAGAAGTTTGTGACTTACTTCCGATAGAACTTGTACTTCCTTTACTACTAAGATCTACTCCATTCATTATTGCATTCCTGTAATCATAATTAGCTCTAAAATCGACCTCTGGACATAACAACGTGATACTCATAGAGAAGCCAGTATCTGTAATCATCGAACTAAAACAATTTTTTAGGTTATTAGGTGCACAGATATCAGTGTTTAAGTTTATTACTCAATGTCTCTAATTTCTCCTGAAATGTGACCATGCAGCTCGATATTCTTATACGCTTGATAAAAATTTAATGGTGGGTGCGTTTCAATTATGTATTCTGGAATTGTCATTGGATCAATTGGTGGAATATTATGTTTAGGTATTCCTGCAAGAAATACATGTAGAATGGTTGCAACATTATGAGTAGATCATATACCTACGCTTAGCAACGCCAAACCTTTTGGTATTGCAGTCTTTAAACATTGGTTTAGGTTTGGATCGGAGCGGGAACATAATTCAAATGGACCTGAAATATAGTACCGTTGGTAAACATTACTTAAAAATGATACTTACTTATCAACTGCGAGTAAATGCAGATAACATTCAAAAGAATTAGCACTAGCAAGCTGGAATATCGATACATGTTTTACTATTTTGTGTCGAAAGGTTTTCCTTTATATAGAGAAATAATGCATTAATTAATTGCTTCAGAAATTGCGTTTAACACTATAATTTTTGTCTCACGAGTACAATAACAATAATTTAAAGTTTATTGAAAAAGTTCTTGAGAAAAATGTATAACATTAAATGGTAGCAATTGCCTTAAAATAACTAGAATATACTTATGTTTAATTGTTGATTAAATTTTTTTCATTTATCGCTAATTTATACATCATGGTGTTCTTAATTTTCTTTGAACTAATACCTACAAATATTGAAAGTAATTTCTGAACTTTGGAACACTGTTAAGTATGCATTCTACTGAAGTACTATTTTTGAAGCTTTGTTTTTGAATTATAAACAGAATATTTTTATTTATAATTTTTGGTCAATTTTTTGTGGATAGTTTAAGTAGACAAGATAATTTTACTCCATTAACACACAATTTCATCAAATTATGTATACCAAACCAACCATAAATATTATGGTTTCTTCAGAATAGCTTTGGAATTTTTTTTGATTAATTAAGTTGATAAACAAGAATGAGTGATTGTGTAAACTTTTAGTACCTAAAGCACTCTCGTTCTTTTTGATGCTGTACCGGCATGGTGGAAGTTAATGATTTACCAATAAAGTGTTAAATTGTTATAATTGAATTTATTTAACAGATACATTTAAAATTAAAATCACATAAAATGTACATATACTGTTTTCAGTGTACAATAACATTTACAATTATTAATAAGTAAGTGTAAATTATTACCTTTTTAGATTTGGCAAGATCTCTAATTGATCGGTCCTTGGGAATCCTTTTACCAATTTCAAATTAAAGTTGTTTACAATTTTACACTACGTTATAACTTGATTAACTTTAGTTAAATGTATTTATTGATAATGGCATTGTTTATTGTTACCCTGCTTCTGTTAAATAGCGTTCTCATTTGCCACCTTCAACGCAATTTAATAAGATCTATTTCACCAACACTTAAATGCTTGTTAGGCTGTTGGTTCGTATTTATGTACAATACTTCACACTAAACGACCAACGTGGCATAGACGGCATATGCTGTAAGAATAATTCATATATATTTAGAAAATTGTGTCATCCGGTCCCCATTATTTGATAGTAGGTGATAAAAATTAAAAATTCAAATTTTTAGGAAATTTTATTTAGGAACTTTTAACACATTGCGTGCCAAGCTATTTTTATAAAAATTTCCTGGGGGTCACATCAATTTTTTCGAGTTCATTATTTTTTATCTATTCTTATTAGTGTTTATGTACAACTAAATGTATTTTCTATGTTTCCTTTTTGTTACATTAAGTTTTTATCCGTCACCCACATATGGGTGACATGGCCCCCTGAGAAATATTTTCATCATTTTTCCATGGCCACGTCACGTATTTAAGAGTAACGGTGCTTTTTTGTTTAACTCCTTTTTTGTTGGAGGTGTGTACTGAGTTCTTAGAAAGAGACAAGTAGTGAATAGTTAGGTACTTTTAGTGCGTGAATAGTAAGTGACAATGAGTAAGCGGAAGTTAAGTAGTAAAGAACTAAAAGATATTGCGAACAATATAGACGAATTTGAGAACGAGGTAGATGAACGGTACTATAGTTCCCACGTTTCTGTTGACGATCCTTTATGGGTTGAATCGATCAGTAAAAATGAGTAAGAATTGTCGAGCAGCTGGACAATATTGCAGATGTCTTACTGGAGATGACTCTGGAGGAAGAGCAAGAAGCTGCATCAGAAGAACCAGACAATCTCGTACCACCAGAATGTGTTTCGTCTACGTATGAACGCAGACACAAAAACTTTGAGTTTACTGGACTCCATGGGGTACAAAAAGATATTTCGCCGGACGTTGCCCCTCTAGGTGTGTTTTCCCTTTTGGTAGATGACGAATTACTTAACTACATTGTTGCACAAACAAACCAGTTTGCTCGATAAACTATTAACCCCAGAACTACCAAGAAATATTTGCGACTTAATAAATGGAAAGAGACGAATGTAGAAGAACTAAGAAAATTCTTAGGCTTAATGATATGGATGGGATTAGTAAAAATTGGTTCTCTCCAAAATTATTGAGGCAAAAGCGGTATTTACAAAAACGAAATTCCGCCTTCCATTATGTCAACAAATCGGTACCAAATGCTTTTATCAATGATCCATTTGAACAATAATGAAGACACTCAGGTTGGAAATCGCCTGGGAAAAATACAGCCGTTAGTGGACATATTGGAACGCAAATTTCAAGAACTGTTTGCGCCAAACCAGGACGTCGTTATTGATGAGACGCTTGTGCCATGGAGAGGCCGCGGCCGCCCAATATATTTAGGCAATATATTCCTAATAAAGTACATCGCTATGGCATAAAACTATTTAAGTTATGCTCCATTGATGGGTATACATGGTCCATAAAAATGTATGCCGGTAGGGCGGCAAGTGGTATAAGAGAAATTAGTTTGACGCATAACTTTTGTTTACAATTAGCAGCAACACTTTTGAATCAGGGTAGAACTTTATATATCGATAACTTTTATACCAGTTATGACTTGGCTAAAACATTGGTAGATCAGAAAACCCATGTTGTAGGAACATTCAGAGCAAACAAAAAACATATACCAAAAGAAGTTGTAACGTCCAAATCAAAAAAAGGCGAAATTATTGCTCGTGAAGACCAGAACGGTATTGTCGTTTTAGTATGGAAAGACACTCGTGATGCCCGTCTTCTCTCTACTAAACATTCACCTACATTAGTTCCTCTTAATCGTAAAAATACGCCTACTAGCAAACCTTCTCTTAACACTGCTCCTGGTAGTTGTATAGTCCCAACCGAATTGGATCAACCCTCAAATTCCGCGATTGATGTTCCTTCATTACAGCAATTTTCTGGATCGGACCAATTCGACGTAAGTCGAAGAAGGCGACGCACACACCACTTGGAGTTTTGGCTTATAATCAAGGAACGGCAGGCATAGACCTTTCCGACCAAATGGCGTCTTATGTATCTACCTTAAGGAAAGGTATGAAATGGTTTCGAAAGTTAGGGTTAGAATTTCTCCTAGGAATAGCAGTGGTTAACGCCTGGGTCGTGTACAAGCATGTGACCAAGCAAAATTTGGAATAGTAAAGTTTAGGGAACAGTTGACCGCCGAATTACTAAATATTGAACAAGCAAGCGAACCGCAACCTAAGTACGGAAAGAAATCAGCACATCATTTGATTCTGACAATCGAAAATGGCAAGAAGATAAGGCGAAAATGTACATCTTGTTATGGAAGAATTCAAAAGGAACTAGGCCGTAATCAAGCCAGGAAAAAGGCAAAAGATTTATTGAAACTGTTTAGGTTGCATTACACCCATTTATTTTTTACGTTTTTTCCCCCGTTTTTAAACGTTAATGTTTTTTATTATTCTGGCATTTTTTAATTAATAAATAAATTATAAAGAACACTTTTGTTTTAAATTGTCCTATAAAACCAAAGATTGTTAGTGTGATAAAACCAACCAAAAAGTGATGTTTCACAGGAGGCTACTAAGTTATACCTTCATTTAAAACACGTGGGCTGGTATACAAATGTGTATGACACGGCCTACAGGAAAATGTGTCTGTCACCCGTATATGGGTGACGTGGCCATCACGGAAACATCACTGTCATCTCTATGTGGGTGACGTGGCACGAAATGTGTTAAAGATACGTACATAAACAATTATTTATAGACGTCACTAAAACACTCTACGCAAAAATGTGTGGTCTTTTCTAGTTCTGTTCATGGCGTACTTTCGCCCGTGTGTTTCACAATTTTTTTTTGTAGCAATTTTTACACGTTTACTTATATATTGTGCTTACTTTCCTCTTTCTTCACTTTCATAAAGTGGTTAGTTGAAGATTTTTGTGTCTGAGTGACAGAATCTGTCGTTTCCTTGGCTGCTATCAGGTGCTTGACCTACATCTTTTTTAAAATCTGTTATCGATTTGGTTTCATCCTTTACAAGTTTATATAAAATGTGGGCATTTACCAACAATGTAGTCAGAATAAGTTCGAACCCCATTTTTCGGAACCGCTTTATGCTTTTCCTCAATGGATTTGAATAGGCCCAAATTTGATCGGATAAATCAACGGATGCTTTACTTTTGTTGTAGTCTCCACTGCAACTTTGGGTTTGTATTTCAGATTCATGTTTTGTGGAAAGCATCAAAATGATCCTCTTATCTTTCCAATTGGTAATTGTTATGCCGTATTGATTTTCCATGGAGTATATTTCGCCACGTTTTAAATTAGCTTTTACAACTTCATTGGGCAGACCTCTTCGGCAAAGTTGTGTGCCAATGATCAATAATAAGTGTTCGTCCTTCATTTACTAAACCTTGAGTCAGATACAGTGCAACTTTTTCAGGAGTGACAGTCATCTTGGCCTGCATATATTTTTATATTATATGTGTACCCAAGCCCAGAACAAAGTTTGAATAACTTTACTCCAGACTTGTGCCTCTTTGTTTTGATATATTAACGAAACCCTAGCCTTTGCTTAAATGGTATGAGAGCTTCATGGACACGTATCAATTCTTGAGTGACATGCAACGACTGAAAATTTGTTTTTAAAATATCCAGCAGGGGTGTTATTTTAGACAACTTATCACTTTTATCTGCCTCTGCGTTGTCAACAATGTGAATCATGTGTAATAATAATTCAAACTGATTTCTCGACAGAACGCTTGGAGCAAAATTGACACTGAATAGTTTATTAGTACTCCAATAGTCACCCACTGATGGCATTCTTACTAATCCCATCCAACCCATTAATCCCAAAAACTGTCTAATTTCAGAGTTTGTGGTAGCGTAGGACTCCAAGCATGCAGGCAGGAGTTTGGCGTAGCGTTCTCGAGTGCAACAAGTTGAGTCGCATAGCTGTTTGTCTCGTTGCAAATAAGGGATATCACTTTATTATCTACTGTAACGTCAAAAAAAATCACCTGGTGTATCATTCGCTAATAATGCTGCTGCCACTGGTTTTACTCCCGATGAAACAGAGAAGGGATCCATCGACTTATAGTTTCTAATTGAGGACCCCTATAATAATGTATCTTCATTCGATTTTGAGCCTGATTTAGATAATGGTGCTAAGTTCGGCGACTCTCGCTCATCAGCTGACATTTCTTGAACCGGGAACACTGCATTTGTTATTGTTTCAGATACTGAACAACTTGTGAAAGGTGATGCAATATCGGTCCCCGATTTCATTCGATTTGTATTTTGTATAAATATCTCTATATTTTCTATAGTTTCTGAATCTGATGAAGTTTTCGATTCGGATTCGTACTGAAATGACTCGTCACTATCTGAACCCTCAAACGGTTCGAAGTCATCATCGTCTGACATCTCTCCAAAATTGTCTGCGCATTTTTGTAACTGACAGCTTGTTAGTTTACGTTTAACCATTCTGAAATAATAACATATTATTGAAATGATCATTTGAAAATAATAATTGGCACTTACATTACTTATTAGTTTCGGAACAAAGTAAAACAACACACAATCTTACAACTTGTTTAACACACATTTGTGATATAAAAATTGTAGGTTATGTCCTCGTGCATCTCAACCTGCACAATGGGTCCAATGGTGTACAAACGTGCTTCAACCAAGTTGGTCCGATGGGACCAATTTTAGTTTGTTTTGCAAAATATATAAATTTTGACTAAATAACCGAATGGCAAGGCTTTTTATACAAAAAATTACAATATGATAACATTGGCGCGTGGAGGCATATTAATAAATATCCGCTTAGCAGGGAATATGTTAATAGGAACTATTAGTATAGGATTTTAAGTGAAGAGTAGATATACTAGGGGGTACTGATCCACTTTCCCACTTACATTAGGATATCTAAATGTGTCCTGCGTCAAGTCTTATAAAAATTATTAAATCGGAAGGTAAAGGTCACCACATTCACGTTAGTATAACTATGCTGATACTAATCCACTTTGGCCTTGATATTTTCAAGACTATTGAAGGTCGCGTATGGGACTTTGATTTTGAACGTGTCTTGGAAATGTTCAAGGTCAAAGTTTTTTTGCTCAAGGCCATCATGAACATTGCCTACGTATATTTCTCAAAGTCACCAAGCAATTCTTAGCTGAGCTAAGGTGTTAATTCTTATAAATCAATTCTCAGGGTTATTAAATAGAATTTTTCAAGGCAAATTCTACTTTCAGGGTCACCCAAGCTATTCTTGGCTGAGTCAAGCCGTTAATTCTCAAGGTCGTGAGTATCAAGGCGTTCCCCAAAACAGGGATCTGTTACCCAACACAGGTAGCCGTTTCCCACCACGGTCAGTCAAGGACGTCCATTGTTCAAGTAATTCTTGACCGTCAGTGTCATAATTCCTAGAAATCACCTGTAGGGCTATCAAATAGATTGTCAATGGCTAAAATGTGTTGGTATCAATTTTCACGGTCCTCGAAATCAACCTGAAGGGGTATCCCAAAACATGGCCGGTGAAGGTATATAGGAGGATGCACTTCAAGGTGAGGTATTCTGGCCGACGCTGGATCATAATTCCTAGAAATCAAAAAATAGATTGTTATCTAGGTCAACAGCCAAAACGAATTGGTATCAATTTTCGCACATTACCTACGTATATTCCTCAAGGTCATTGTACACATTACCTATAAGAGTATATGGTTTTCCAAGGTCATCGTATTTCCTGCGTCCAAGTACATGGTTTTCAAGGTCCTCTCGTACACCGTGTAAAGTACATACTTCAAGGTCACCATGAAATTGTTGATCAAGTCGAGGTGGTAATTCTTGGAATTCTCAAGGTCAGAGATATTAAATAGACTGCCAAGTTGTAGGTATGAGGTTCTATTTTCAAGGAGAGGTCGTGTGTCGAGAGATGTTTAAGGTCATCTGCAGGGGCAGCAAGGACACATGGCTTTCAAACAGGCTATTCTTATCTGGGTCGAGGTGTTAATTCAGTAATTACAATTCTCAAGGTGGTCAGCAGGGTATTCCTAGAAATCAATTCCTAACCAATAACCAATCAATGACTTTTGTATGTATTAGAAGTTATTACAATTCCAAGAAACCTATTCTCAAGGTCAAGGGTGTTATTTCCAGGTACCCCCACCATTTCAAGCTCAATCCTAAGATTTTCAAGGTCAGAGGTATTACAGTTGAGACATATTGTCGTCTATGCCTTAAGGTAGGTTAAATGGTTCCTGTATTGCCAAAATTGAGCTATTCAAGGTTACAGTTTATTGGTATCTTATTACAAGTTCGAGGGCATATGAAGAAGGATATGTTGTTTATGCTAACAACTGTAGGTCAAGGTTAAACGGTTCTTTTATTGACTCTGTGTGTATCTACGTTTTTACGTTTTGTTTGAAGGTTTTTTGACGAGAAATATATCCAGACTGGAATAAAAATGTTTTGTTCAAAAGAAGACTGTTTTTGGAACAACTGGGCAAACAATTGGTAAATCCTTACATTTTGTCCAGAAAACATCTTTCCCGTAATGAACAAGCAGCAGCAATTGTAAAAGCTATTCAACAGCCATTGGTGGAAAATTCTACCGCACCTCTTCCTGGAACTAGCAACAAAAACAAACGAGCGCGCTGCAAATTTTGCCCTTCTAAATCTGATAACAAAACTAATATGACCTGCATTAAGTGTAAAAAATATTTGTGTAAAGAACACGTGACCTATTATTGTCCCGACTGTAAGAAGTAGTGGATCATATTAATTATTATTAGACATTTTCTATTCCATTTTCTTTTTTTTATTTAAATTTGGTTAAATTTATTGCAAGTTTCACGTTTCATATAAAAAACATTGCATTAGAGAAATAAAGTTAATAAATGTATAAAAATTGTTGTTATTGTGGTTTTAATCCATATTTCAGGAGTTCGGGTCATTATGACCCGAAGGAGCGCAAGTGTATAGTCTTGTCGAGGAGAACAGCGTGGTTAAATGTGCTTTCACGAGTAGTTCAAAGAAAAAAATCTAATTTAAAACGCTGTTAAATACAAGGGATGTGTTCATGAGTAGTTTGGATCCAATCAGAAAACCAACAAACATAGTAGTGCCCCAACCAATATGTAAACATGCTTTAACTAGAATCATTTCAAAAAGAGTATGTTTAATGCAGACGAATGTCAAAAAGCTTCTGTACTACTAGTTTTTCGGTAGTACTCTACCCTCGTGCAGTCAACCCATCAAGGTTAAACCGTTCCTTATTGGCTCTGCATGTTTATGTTTGGTCGCGGGAAACGTTTGACAAATGAGAAAGCGTTATATATTGTAATCTCCCATTAGGAAATAGAACCCCTTTCCCAAGCTAACGTACGTTGGAACTGGCTTTAAATAGGCGAAATTGGACCATGCACAACTTATAGAAGAAGAGTATACAGATTTATAGGAAACGAGCAAACAATCACAGAGTTTAATAAATTGCGCTATATATATTAGAAAATATGGATTTGTGGTCTTTGGCTTGAAGGGAGGAACAAAGTACAGGTTTAAATTAGATGTACTAAAATATAAAAAAGAATTGTATGTGTGTGTGTGCATGTGAGTGTGCGTGTGCGTGTGAGTGTGCGTTTGCGTGTGCGTGGTGTGAGTGTTAGTGTTGAGTGTAGTGTGAGTTAGTTATTATTGGTAGTGTGTGTGTGTGTGTGTGTGTGTGTGTGTGTGTGTGTGTGTGAGCGTGTACGTGTGAGCTGTGAGCTGAGTGATGACGTGCATACGTGCATGAGCGTGTGAGCGTCAGTGAGCGTAAGTGAGCAGTGAGCAGTGAGCAGTGAGCAGTGGGCGAGTGGGCAGTTGTTGTATGTGCAGTGGACGAATGCTGTGCATATCGTGAGTGCGAGTCAGTCAGTGAGCAGTGAGCGTGATCAGTGAGCAGTGAGCAGTGAGCGAGTGAGCAGTGAGTGTCTGTATGTCGTGTGATTGGTGTGTGTAGTGTGTGAGGTTGTGCGTGTTGCGTGTGGCGTGTGCGTGTGTGCTGTGCGTGTGTGCGTGTGTGCGTGTGTGTGTGCGTGTGTCGCGTGTGCGTGTCGTGTGCGTGTGTCGCTGTGTACGTGTGCGTGTGTCGTGTGCGCGTGTGTGTTCGCGTGTGCGCGTGTGCGCGTGTGCGCGTGCGCGCGTGTTGTGCGCGTGCGCGTGTGCGTGCGCGTGTGCGCGTGGTGCGCGTGCTTTGTAACGCGTATGACGGCGCGTGTGCGTGTCGCGTGTGCGTGTGGCGTGTGTCGTGCTGTGTGCGTGTGTGCGTGTGTGCGTGTGTGCGTGTGTTGTAACGGTATAAACGGGTGGTAGAACGGGATTACAGATAAAATTGGCCTTTTTGCCCCGACTAGCCAGCGTATGGGTGTAGGTCAGATGTTGAAAAATTTTGCACATCCAGAATAGTAAAACGTACGTAAGTCACAATAGTTGGTGAAGACAAAATCGGTTCGGTTATGGGCGCCAGAATGTTTGGTAGTCAAAATAAGGGATGGCGTGCCAAAATTACGAGTACATAGCGTGTCTAAACATACAAAAACATACGCTTACCTATCCGCAATCAATCCCAGGTGTGCTGGACAGCAACTCAGCAAACCACCTGAAATAGGGCTTCAAAAGCACTACACGCTTGTCAAATAAAAGCGTGATAAACACTCAATAAAGTTACGTTATTACACCTCAGTGTAAATAATTAGGCATTAAACTAATAATCAAAACAAAACAAAAAATAAGCTATAAAATGAACTCTAAATGAATTAATTCTCAACGAAAAATCAAATAAAACACTAAATATTATTAAAGCTATTACTAAATAATAATAAAAAAACTAACTTCGTTACGTTAAAACTAAATTACCGGTAACCTGCAATTTGCAAAAAACTTTATGTAACACAAAAGGGTTTCACATAATTAAAACACATTTATAAAACCTAACAAAGCTATAATAAAATAATAAAAAGGATAAATATAAAAATGTAAACATACGATAATGCGTATAAACAAAAAAAAAAATACAAAAGCTTAAAAGGCGACAGGATGTCTGATCAGAATGATGCTTTACGCCATAAATATATTAATATATATATATATATATATATATATATATATATATATATATATATATATATATATATATATATATATATATATATATAATATATATATATATATATATATATATATATATATATATATCGTGGATTATATACCCACACTACAATAGGGTCAATTGCCCTTTAATACTAAAATAAATAACAAAGTGTGAAGGCGGAGCGTCAAAACTATAATTAATTACACTAAATAAATTTAAAACAACTTAATTTACCAAAAAAAATACGACACCGCTTTCAAACCTTCAACACAAAAAAAATAATTCGAAACACACAAAAATCTTGAAATATTCAATAAAAAAAAACAATATTATGTTACCTTAAGGTCTAGAATTACTCCTCTCCTGTGTTACATTAGAAATTGTTGGTCGGTTACTGCTATAACAGAAATGAAATCTTCCTTCTCTGGCAAAAATAATGACTGAAATGTTGACTATTGTTCTTTTATACACAAACGATTTCTTGATTTAAACTCGTTAAAATGTTACTGCATAAATTAAAAACTTGTTTTAAAATAATAATTTTGTGCGCTCATTTTGCTTATTGACTTTAATCTTTTAAATAGTTTTATTCCCACTAATAATCCAAAAGGTCCATAACTTGATTTAAATAACTATGATTTTCAATATATTGCGAAAGTTTCTTTATCCTTAAACACGCTTTGTACGGTAAATAAGAGGCACTACAAGAACGTTGATTTTAAAATCCGCAGAAGCGATAAAACCAAAGAGTCACTGAAGCACTAATAAAACACGACGATGTCCTCTAGGTAACTTTACGTAAAATCGAAATCGGCACTAGGTATATTTCTTTGGTGAATGAACAATTTTAATAAAATCCCTTTACAGGTCTTCTTCAGAAGTAGCTTAACTATCCTTACTGCACAAAAAAAGTACGTTCGTTAAACACCACAAGGTCCAATATATTAACGTTCTAAACCACCCCTTAAAGCGTAACAATAATCGGCACCGTACTAGTACACGAGAGCGCGATCAGTTTCAGAATCCCAAAATTACAACCAAACATCCATCTTGAAATTTTAAATCCCACTACTCATAAAAAATCTTATCTAATTTATTTCCACCAATTAAAAGACGGAAGGAGAAGATTTGATACCCCAAACACACAAATTCGTTTTAGTCCGTAAGGACTCGGTAATTTTCAAAAGTTTAACGCCAGCAGAAGTAACGTGCAAAATATCCCTATCTTTTCATTCAAGTGCAAACAATCAATCCCACATTCTTCCTCTATGACGTAAAACTAACATACTCACTAATAAACTGAACAACTTTAACTACTCGTCTTTATGTCGCCAATATGACATCATATACATATAAATCTACGTTCTTTCTATAATTTTTAAGGAAATCAAACGAAATAAACCTTAATTAAACTTATATACAACTATATACAAATAAACGTTAATCAAACTTCTATAAACGAGGAATAATAAGGAAAACCAACCTAAATTACGGAATAATAATTTCACAAACAAAAAAACTAAAGCTCGCCACACACCTACCATCCCTAAAGGGCGCAACACACGTTAAACAAATTTACTATAAAACCCAATTTGACAAAGAAAAGAAAAAAAAATATCTATATATACGGAATCTAACTAAGTGAATAAAACTACAAACAAAATTACCCACTACGTATACAGGGTGTTCAAAATACCCCGACAGTGTGCGTTGTGCGTTATTGTGCGTTTCGTGTGCGTCTGTGCGTGTGTGCGTGTGTGCGTGTGAGCGTGTGCGTGTGTGCGTGTGTGGTCGTGTGTGGTGTGCGTGTGCGTGTGTGCGTGTGTCGTGTGTATGTTTGCGTTTGCGTGTGTGCGTGTGTGCGTGTCGTGTAGCTGTGAGCTGTGTGCGTCGTGTGCGTGTGTGCTGTGTGCTGTGTGCGTGTGTGCGTGTGTTTGCGTGTGTGCGTGTGTGCGTGTTGCGTGTGTGCTTTTCGTGCGTGCGTGCGTTTCGTGCGTGCGTGCGTGCGTTCGCGCGTGCGTTTACGTGCGTGCGTGCGTGCGTGCGTGCGTGCGTATGTTTTTGTGTGTGTGTGTGTGTTCGCAATATACTTATTCTTGTGCGTGAATGAGACTAATTATGGTGTCTGCACAAATTTGTATCATACACATGCCATACTGTTTCACAGATACTGCTGTTGTTATGCAACTTTAATTGTTGTATGTCAATAGCTACATAGCGTTGTGTTAGTTCATGAGTTAGAAATAGAACAATAATTTTATTATCATGGTTATGGCGAAGTGAATATTGACACATAATTTTGATATAGCATGTATGCACTTTAATTTTTATGACATGTGCATGTGTGTGTGCGTGTTTGCGTTTGTGCGTGTATGCATGTGTGCGTGTGTGCGTGTGTGTGCGTGTGTGCGTTGTGCGTGTGTGCGTGTTTGCGTGTTTGCGTGTTGCGTGTTTGCGTGTGCGTGTAGCGTGTTGTGTGTTGTGTTTGCGTGTGCGTGTGTGCGTGTGCGTGTGATGTGTGTTTGCGTGTTGCTTGTGCTTTCTAGCGTGTGCTGTTGTGTGCGTGTGTGCGTGTGTGCGTGTGTGCGTTTGCGTGTGTGCGTGCGTTCGTGCGTGCGTGCGTGCGTGTCGTTTCGCTGCTGTGCGTGCGTTCGTGCGTGCGTTTTTTTTTTTGTGTGTGTGTGTGTGTGTGTGTGTGTGTGTGTGTGTGTGTGTGTGTGTGTGTGTGTGTGTGTGTGTGTGTTCGCAGATATACTTATGGTGTCTTGTGCGTGAATGAGACTTAATTATGGTGTCTGCACAATTATTATCATACACAGGATGCCATAACTGTTTCACAATAGCTGTTAGTTATGCAACTTTAAGTTGTTGTATGTCAATAGCTACATAGCGTTGTGTTAGTTCATGAAGTTAGAAATAGAACAATAATTTTAATATCATGGTTATGGCGAAGTGAATATTGACACCATAATTTTGGATATAGCATGTGTATGCACTTTAATTTTATGACATCTCTTACTGCTTCTAAGATCTACAGCGCGTAATAATGCATGCTGGGTTACGCCATGTATTGTGCGCATGTTTTGTACAGTTAGTTTTGATACTCGCATTTGATTTAATGTTTTTGTAGTTTCTGTTCATGAGTGTGTATCGGAAATTCGAATGTGTATAGTTTTGGCGTCATATTAATAAAACCATTTTCTTTCATTTACATATTTTAAGTATCTGGTTTATAAAGTTTAAATAATTTACAATTACTGCATTGATAGAGAACAATTATAATTGATACGTATGTTTCAATTTATTGCACTCTATAAATCATTTTCTTTAAACCTCATACTATAATATTCTTATTGCACAAAACTATAAATATATTATATCTGGGTATTTAACGAAATAAACGTTTTGCCATGTCAGTTTTTCTCGTAAAATGACTGATTGGCAAAATTATTTCGTTAAAAAGAGAAATATATCCGATAAAATAAAAGCTCTTGTGTTTTTACTGTTGATAAAAACGCCTGTTTCTTATAATCACACTAGATCTACCACCCGGATAAATTTGTCTTTTAAACTCAAAATGTTTCCATCAGTAATTTTGCTCGAAAAATTGACATTTGTCAAAATCGTAAGAGCGAAGGTCGAGAGAAAACGATTGTAAACATGTTCACTTTTCGCATTGTACTTTATGCTGAGTTTGATTTGATAAGAAAGAAAAAGAAAACGTTTTTCTTCTCTTAGGAGACCCAGATTTTTTAAAAATGTCACATTAATTTTTACTTGCTTTTTTTTTATTTCTTTATATCCAACGTCCTTTTTTGCCTTTTTTGTGATTTCTGAGCAGAATAAATGTAAATATTTTTGTCGGCAAGTAAGGCCGGTAAGGAAAGGGTAAGAAATTCAGGTTCTGTTAGTAATCCGATAAATAACTAACCGCAATAGTATAAGCAATATGTAGCACACTAAAAGAATATTTTCTTATAAAAGTATTAGACACCTAACGTTTAAATATTAAAAGCGTATGAGGATGTCATATTTATTAAATAATGAATCTGGTTGTAAGCACCTTTATTTAAAATACCGCTGCAAATTATCAATACTTTACATTAAAATTTTAATTATGGTGTCAAAAAGACATTTACACATTTCTTCTTATATTATGTGATCAATAATGAAATTTTGAGCATTTTCTGCCCCTATACATGTTTTTGTACGACAAACGTTGTTCGAAATAGTAAAAAGACGTGCATTTTAGAAATCGGTTTATTGTGAATAACTAGAAAACGATTAGCTTAACAAAAAAATTACAATAATACTTTCGATCAGAGCTTTGATTTTCTATCTAATGCGAAAATTTAAAAAAATCGTGTGGACGGTTTCCAAAATCAAGTTTTTTGGAAAATTTTCTAATAAATTGCAAAAAACTTTGTGAGGAATTTATTTCTTATCTAGCGCATGAGATATTTAGGAAAAACCGGTTTTTTAGAAGTGGCGGTTTTTGCTAATATCTTGTAAACCGTTTATTGTACAGAAAAATTATAAGAACAAAAAATACTCACAACTATATTACTAATCACATATTAAAAGGAAAAACATATAAAAAAATAAAAATGTGCAAAAGGGGTACTTTCCCCATTGATCACTGACCCGAAAAACAATCAGTCGCTTTGGGTAGATGACATCTATATGTGTGTCAAATTACAAGTTGATAAAAGTCCTTTGAAAGTTATGGAGTACACACAGACAAGATTTTTTTTGCTCAAATTTTGTTTTTATACGTTTCCGGACATTTTAAAGCGATTGAGCAAATAAAAATTTTTGAAAATTTTTTTACCGATACAGTACTTCCCATCCGTTTTAAGTGAAAGTAAATTATAGGTAAAACACGATACATAAATTTAATACGCAGTACATATTTTTGAATGCATCATATTTTGACCTAGAATTCAAAATTAAATGTACATTAAGTGTTAAGTTGAAGTATATTCAAATAGACGAGCATTTAGAAAATTTGTTATTTATTGTCGTAATTACACTGGCCGATTTCCGAAAATTAAAAAACTAAAATAATAAAGTTAATTATAATTAATTATGTTAATATACTAAATTATAGTAAAATATTTTCTGCGTACTGTAAACCGGTGTGAAGTTAGCCCCCCAACTTTCGAAATTTTCACTTTTTTCAATTGCAATCTTTTGTTGGTCGTTTGTCGGTGTTTGTTGGCTATTTTTGAACGTTTGTCGGTTTTTTATATTTATAATAATCACGATTATAATTTAGGTGTGAAGTTAGCCCTCCAACTTACGAAATTTTAACTTTTTTCAATTGCAATCGTTTGTTGGTCGTTTGTCGGTGTTTGTTGGCTATTTTTGAACGTTTGTCATTTTTTATATTTATAATAATCACGATTATAATTTAGGTGTGAATTAGATTCAAATTTTCATTTTCAATTGCAATCGTTTGTTGGTCGTTTGTCGGTGTTTTGGCTATTTTGAACGTTTGTCGGTTTTATATTCATAATAATCACGATTATAATTTAGGTGTGAAGTTAGAACTTCGAAATTTTCACTTTTTCAATTGCAATCGTTTGTTGGTCGCTTGTTGGCTATTTTGAACGTTTGTCGGTTTTATATTTATAATAATCACGATTATAATTTAGGTGTGAAGTTAGCAACTTTGAAATTTTCACTTTTTTCAATTGCACGGTTTTTATTATATTTATAATAATCACGTTTATAATTTAAACGTGAAGTGGTATGTTATTTTATGTCTATGTAGACGAACTTATGCGGAACAAGAATAAGTGTCAAATCGGTGTAGTTATGGGTGATGTGCAATAACAATATTCTTATAGAGATTTTCAGGCGAAAATGAAAATACTCTATATAAGTCAGAACAAGTTTAGCGCTTCAATGTAAAAATTGTCATTTATGTGCACGATTTCCATATCATAGAATCCAAGTATAGCAATTCATTGATGACTTCTAGCAGGATGCGGTGTGTCAGGATTACTGGTAATATTTTCCTCATTTATTAGCGCTTGGTGTGTAGAACCACTCAGACTCTATCCACCGCGCTTATAGTTACATCCTTTGTAGCAGTGCTTATTAAACCAGCAAATTCTTTCTCTGTATTGTAATATTTTTGTAATTATCGTTCATTTCTTTTGCGATTTTATTGCGGCGTAGGAACAAAGAAATACTAATTTCAGTCAGCATAGGTTTTAATTTCCTTCTTTTCCTAACCTTGTTCTGGCTTATATAGAATATTTTCATTTTCGCCTCGAAAATCTCTATAAGAACATTGCTATATTGCTCATCACCCATACACTCTACACCGAATTGATACTTCTTCTTGTTCCGCATAAGTTCGTCTCAATATACATAAAATAACACCTACCACTTTACGTTTAAATTCAAAATAGCCAACAAACACCGGCAAACGACCAACAAACGATTGCAATTGAAAAAGTTAATATTTCGAATGTTACTTACGCCTAAGTTATAATCGTAATTATTGTAAATATAAAAACCGACAAACGTTCAAAATGCAACAAACACCGACAAACGACCAACAAATGATTGCAATTGAAAAAAGTGAAACTTTGCAAGTTGAGCTAACTTCACCTAAATTATAATCGTGATTATTATAAATATAAAAAACCGACAAACGTTCAAAATAGCAAACAAACACCGACAAACGATTCAATAAAACGTGAAAATTTCGAAAGTTCTAACTTCACACCTAAATTATAATCGTGATTATTATAAATATAAAAACCAACAAACGTTCGAAATAGCCAACAAACACCGACAAACGACCAACAAACGATTGCAATTGAAAAAGTGAAAATTTCGAAAGTTGGCTAACTTACACCTAAATTATAATCGTGTTATATAAATAAAAAAAACCGACAAACGTTCAAAATAGCCAACAAACACCGACAAACGACCAACAAACGATTGCAATTGAAAAAAGTAAAATTTCGAAAGTTGGGAGGCTAACTTCACACCTAAATTATAATCGTGATTATTATAAATATAAAAAACCGACAAACCTTCAAAAATAGCCAACAAACACCGACAAACGACCAACAAACGATTGCAATTGAAAAAAGTGAAAATTTCGAAAGTTGGGGGGCTAACTTCACACCGGTGCACTGTAATTACTTGAAACAGAATTGAAAGAATGACTTTTATTTTATTTGCAGGTCGACATAAATTTTCAGTGTACACGAATCACATTTGTAAGTTTATCTCTGTCAGCACTTAGTATCTTTTATTTGTGAAACTTGTTACTTGAGATCAAAATATATGTCGTATTATGGCATTAATCACGAATTGGGCGTCACCGTGAGACATTTTAAATGCAAACACTTATTTAGCACTTCAAAACTGATTTATTAGGGTAATAATATGGTCATCAAAACAATAAACAGTTGTTTAATGAATAACTAAATCAATAAGTAATTTTAATAATAAATCGGTACTCAATAAAACGAAATGGTACTAGCGATCCAGAGCCAGCGTACGACCAACCGATCACCCTTTTTCAATCCTTTTTTCTATTTGTTTTATCATAAATACTGCCGTCTCCGTTCCGCTCCTCACATTGATTGGCAAGTGCGTATCATTTTTGCTAAATGTACACGAAGAACCTTGAAACTAATCGTATTTATACAGTGTTGAATTCCTTAAAATTATAACATAAACATAGGCCTAATAAACCAAATAACGGCGCCGCCGACGTATATTATTGCTTTGCTAATGACACATTTTGTGCTTGCCGTTGCCTTGTCCCTCGCTAAGACGCTGACGTTGGTTCATTGTTCACAGCACAGTCATTGAATATATACTTTATATTATAATCATTGGCACAGTTAGTGGTTGGTTGAACGTTATTTGGTTTAATATAAAATGTCCTCTAGAACGAGAAAAATCTTATCTCTCACGACTCTCCCACAAGAATCCAGTAATCCGTTACTTTTTTTGCCAAAGTGGAAATCTAAAAAATGCACGTCGAGCTACGAAAGAAATTTAGCCCTAAACCGTAAGTATAGGTACCTAGTTTTGTTCTAGTAAAATCATCAATTGGCATATCTCCATAAGTAAATTTTTTTTTAAATTTAATTTAATCTTAGTGTATTTAAAGATTTTTATTCTAACAAACTAAACATTTTAGGAAGAAAATCTTTTTTGGATTCTTGTAATGTTAAAAAAGACGAGCCTGAAATCCGTTTTCCTAATTCTCATAATGTGTACAAAGGTATAAAAATTTGTAGTGATTTCTAGATTTTAATTTTTTTGTAGTGCATTTAATTTTTTTTAAATGGTAAAGAGCTGCTATTATTTACAGAAACCACCCATATTAGTTTTAATAATCGTGATGTCGAATCTGAGACTGAGGCATGTGTACATGGGCGTAGCCAGCTAAGGGCAGGGAGGGGCAACTGCCCCCCCCCACCCTGGAAGAGCAAAAATAAATTAAATAATTTTTAAATTTTAATAAACAAAAAATTAAATCTAAAATATACATATTTTTCTGTTCTGCATACTTTTGTTATCTGTTTTATATATTTTGTTTGTTGTTGTGGTCGTTTGGTTGCTTTTATGAACATTTTAAAATTAATTAATAAGCTCTAATAAATAAAATTATTCGCGTGTCCTTTGTCACTAAAATATATTTCAGCAGCAAAAAACAAAGCTGTTTGAAAAACTGACATAGTGCTAAATATATATTAATAGCGTTTTCGATCTATGCATTTAATGCATTGGTGCACACCAGAATTGTCCCACCAGAATTGGATAAAAACGAGTGTTCGATTTACTCTCAGGATACGTCAATTTTAGTGTTCGATTCAACCACTTAACAGTCGGACATTTTGAGAAAAATGGTAAAAAATTGTCCCTTTTTTTTTGTTTTCATTTAACTACATTTTTTAATCCTATTAATTAAAATAAATTTACTCAATAAGTAGTTTTAGTGTGAAATATTTTGAAACATTCAACACACAATCCTACACCAGAATCCGAAATAAATACTCTTATAACGTACGTAAAACCTGCACCAACAAGTTAAAACAAAAGTTGCCTGAACGAGACTCGGGATCGTCAGTGTACGGAAAAATGTCACGCCCGAGTGCGGTTCGTGCAAAACTATCAAGTGGTTAAAACAAAACTTGCTCCAAATCCTAACATAGGACAATATTTTTTGCAACAACTATTGAGTTAGTGTGTAAGTGCTCTTGTCTAGCGACAGTGTCGTGTAACGAAACGCCACTGGTTTTTTTCGAGAAAAATCGAGATACAAGTGAGGAATATACGGGAACCGGCGATGCGAATATTCTGGCTATTTCTAGGCTCAAAAAGGGTATATAAAATTGCCAATCCGGCGCGAAGACAAACAGTACAGTGCAGTACATAGTGCAGGATACGAAGTTGCATACGGCGAATAGAAAGCGAGGCGCGAGATTTAAAAGCGGAATAGTTAAAAAGTGTTGAGAAAGTGAATATTTGTGTTGTTTTGTTAACTTTATTGGTTTTAAATAAAGTTGGTGTGAATAGTTATCAGTGTTAAATTATTGCCTGAGAAACAAGAGGGAAAATCCGTAACAATAGTTTTACCACAGAATAAAGAGACAGAAATCACAGAAAAGACAATATGGATATAAGAAATTGGTTACAAAAAGGTAAGTTAAATAGTTTCAGTAGAAAATTAAATTTTTAATTAAAACTTAAGAGTCATTCCATTAGAAATGGTCCAAAATTTGAAAATTGGTTGCTCGACCAGCACCAAATAAAACAAAACTACCATGTAATGATAGCTTATAATGTAGATATGTTATATCCGATGTTAATTTTTGTTCAAAATTATTTGTATCGCAACGTTTGGAAAAAAATTCAATTGCAGCCCTTTACAAAATTGCCAATTGCTCTTTACTCTTTGCTTGTATCTTTGTGAAACAATTTATTAGCTTTGGCAAAAGATTCTGTGCATTATTAATATAATTTTATATATTTTCATTATTATGATGCCGACTTTTTGCCTTCTAATTATAACAAAAATTACAATAATGCACCGATTTTGACAGCTGATATCTCAAATGGGACTAAATATAAAAACTTGAAATTTTCACATATTAAAGATCAAACAGCACTTTATACGTGCTATTAATTTCATTTTGTGTTTTTAATCTAGAGAAAAAATATTAACATCGGATATAGTATATCCACATTATAAGCTATCATTACATGGTAGTTTTGTTTTATACTAATTTTTATACTAGGGACTAAGAACAAGAATGATATTAGGTTATTATTTTTAGGTCAAAAATCTCTAAAACGGAAAAAAGTTCATGATGACAGTAGTGGAAGTGGAAGCAATGATTGTGATGAAGATGAAAATAAAATGGTCGGAACATCAAAATCGGAATCTATTTTTGAAGGAGGCTCAAGTAGTTCTTCAAATCTACATGAAGCTGTCTCTGGAACTGGGACCTCTAAACAAACTGAAGAACGCGATGGCTACCATGAAAATGACATTGGTCGTTATGTTAGTTGTGCCAATAACTTGCCTTCTGAAAAAAAGAAGGAATTGTTGACAAACCCTTGGGTTCCATCATCCAATTACGATTTTGCTTCTGATGCCATTCACTTGAAAAGAAAATTTAACCATCGCTGGTTAGATCAATATACTCCATGGCTGGTGTACTCAAGTCGTTTGAAAGGTGCTCTATGTTTGTATTGTGTTTTATTTCCGCCAAGAATTGCTACAGTTAAAGGAGTTTTGGGGTCATTTATGGTAAGGCCTTACATGAAGTTTAAGGATATACATGAAGATTGTAGAAAGCACGTTGGCAGCCATTACCACAAATCTTCAACAGCTGCTGCAAAAGCATTTCTTGAAAATGCTCCTGTTGATGCCAGTTGCAAATAGGGCACCATAAGACGATTGAAGAAAATAAACAAATATTGTCAGCAATTATTTCATGCATAATATTTTGTGGAATTCATGATTTGCCGCTTAGAGGAAAACAAGGAAATGAGGGAGTTTTCTTTGACCTTTTAAATTTGAGGATTGACTCTGGTGATGAGAAGCTAAAGAGCCACTTGATAAATGTCAAAAAACGCAGTCTATACCTCACCAACAATTCAAAATGAGATCATACAATTATGCGGTGAAGTTATCAAAGAAAAAATAATCGAAGACTGTAAACGGGCAAAAGCTTATGCTGTAATGGCTGATGAAACAGCAGATATCGCTGGAAAAGAGCAGCTTTCTATTGGATTAAGGTTCTATGATGAAAGCCAAAAAATAATCAGGGAGGAATTTGTAGGCTACATTGAGTTAAAATGTCAAGATGCTTCTACAATCGCTAGCGCAATTCAAAGTTTTTTAGAAGATAATAATTTTTCCGCCGATAATTGTGTGGGATTCGGATTTGACGGGTGTTCCACGATGGCCGGCAAAGAAGGTGGTGTACAGGCCATTCTTAAAAAAAAGTACGCTAAATCTTTATTTTTCCATTGCTCCAGCCACAGACTAAATCTTGTGGTCAATGATACTAGCAAGCTACCAGAAATAAGAAACACAATTGCAACGGTTAAAGACACAATAACCTTCTTTCGTGAATCGCCAGCCCGTAGGAAATCGGTTCCAAATCTTTCAAGGCTCTGTGAGACCAGATGGTCGGAAAAATATAAGAGCATAAAAAAATTTTCAGAAAGCTTCACTGACATTGTTAAAGCACTAGAACATCTATCTGTCGAAGGAAACTATGCAACAAGAAAATCTGCCTACCAATTGCACTATGCAGTTACTAAACCAATATTCATCTTAGGCTTAAATATAATTGCAAGATACTCTGCAATTTTGGAACCCGTTTTACAAGGTAAAAGTATGAATTTGGTTATGGTGAAGAAACATATTGATGATATTCTAGATGTAATCAAAGAAGATAGACAAGAAGTCGAAAATGTTTCTTATGAATTATTTAAAAAATCACTTGATATCGCAGAGAGAGTAGGGGTTGAGTTGTCAGTACCACGAGTCACTCAAAAGCAAGTACACGGAAATAATCCACCATCTAAGTCTGCAGTTGGATACTGGAAGCGGTCAATAATCATCCCCTATCTTGATTCTTTAACTTCGTCTCTGGATGCTAGATTCTCCAACGAAAATACACCTGCTTTTGCTTTAACTTATCTTCATCCTTCAAGCATGCTCAAAATGGCTTCAAAAGATTTCAAAAATAATGCAGAATCTTTCATGGAATTTTATAAGTTGGGTGATGTCTCTGCAGAATTAGATTTGTGGTACAATATGTGGAAGAATAAGAATTTAGCAGAAGACAAATTAAAGGACATTCAAGTTGCTGGACTTTTGGAGGAAGCTAATGTTTTTTCCCTGCAAAAAGGCACGCACTGCTAACATTAAGTGCTTTCCCATCCACTACTGCTACCGTGGAGAGATCATTCAGTACCCTGCGAAGGGTAAAAACCTGGTTCATAGTGAAGAAAGTTTTGGATAAATTTAGTTTAAACCCAAGAAAAGTGTTATTAGTTTAATTTAAGTATAATTAAAATCTCAAAGTTTTGTTTTCATTTGCCTTTTCTTTTTATCCTAAAATTTTACATATTGAACGACGATGGACCATGGTTTGCCCCCCCCCCCCTGTTATAAATCCTGGTTACGCCGTTGTTGCTTAACAAATTAGATTCTGAAACAGTAACCCATTTCAAGTTGCATTTTAACTCTGATGATGTTACAGAATATACCCAACTCGTTAAAGATTTTGAGGTTCCTAAACAAGGGTCTTTATTAGTACAAGATACGCCCTCTGCAATATTTTCCAAATGCCCCACTTGTAGTTCAACTCACACTATTTACAAGTGTTCACAATTTTTAAATCAATCACCCTTAGACAGATATAAAATTACTAAATCCAAAAATTTATGTATAAATTGTCTGAGTCGTTCGAATTCAACTAAGTATACAGGGTTGTCATAAATGTGGCCAAAAACATCACACTTTATTACACTTTTCTGATTTATCTATTCCTCATAATTCAACTTCAAGATAACATCGCACAATTCCATGAGTTTCGTTGCTTAATCGATACAGTGTGATATCTCTGGTTTCGAACACAGCTATTCAACGTCTTGGTTTAAAGCCAGATGTCATCTACGAGAATTCAAGGGATTAACTCCATGAATGGATTTACTCACTATGCAGGTCGCTCTGTTAATTCGTCCTCTACTTCATCTTCAATCGATTATAACTGTACAAGCTTGTGTTATTAATAGTGTTTGTGATAAGCTACCGTATCCGGCAGTTTCTGAGATGGATTGGAAACATATTAAGGGACTCCCGCTAGCCGATCCAACTTACTTCAGCCCTGGACCTATTAATCTTTTGTTAGGAGCTGATGTTTGCTCTCAAATACTTCTTAATGATCACATTGTGGGAAGTAATGGTGACCCCTCAGCCCTGATCACCATCATCGGGTATACGTTAATGGGAAAATGTGATTCTGAATTGCCATCCTCTTCTTTAGCTTTTTCATTATTCTGTACTATTTCTAGTTCATTAGACGACCAACTCCAAAGGTTTCGGGAAATAGAAGATATTCCTGAGTGCAAATCAGTATCCTTGTAACTAAGCTTGTAGAATACATCCACAATAAGTTCAAAAATAAACTGAATTTTTCTGTTACGCGGTGTTGATCAGACTATAATGTGGTTTTGTGTTGGGTTCACGCCGATCCCTTCAAATGGAAAACTTCTGTTTTTAACCGTGTGGCATACCATACTATATTCATGATAACCTACTTGGTCGTTGTTGTATGTCCCGTCTAGTCTCAATCCAGCTGATATTGGTTCCCGTGGAATGTTGGCGCGTGACCTTTTGAATTGTTCACGTTGGTGGAAAGGTCCTAGTTTTTCTGTTCTTGAACAACATTTACGGAACACTAGACTTGATTCTTCATCCCCTGCTGTTCTGAAGGAAATGAAAATAATCACAGTTTCCTTCATTACTCCTGAGTCCCACTTTCTTCGTGACCTGATTGAACAACATTAAATCCTTTTCAACATTCCAAGCAGTTTTAGCATATATTCTACGATTTCTCCATAACAGTCTGCCTCACAAAGAAAAACTCGAGAGGACTTTGGATTCTCGAGAACTCCATTCAGCTTTGTTAGTTTTCTTAAAATATTCTCTACATTTAGCAAATGAAATAAATCTAATAAAACAGAAAGAAAAGGTACCAAAACCTTTGCAAAAACTTTCACCATTTCTCGACAACGATGGTTTACTTCGTGTGGGAGGTAGACTTCGCAATGCTGCGCTTCCCATGGATAGTAAATACCCTATTTTTCTGTCAGAGAATTGAACTTTTTCACATCGTTACATTGAATGTGTTCATTGCACGTATTTGCACGCAGGTATACAACTTCATGTCTGATTGCACAACATTTTTGGATATTGTCCGCCAAACGAGTTATTAGGTATATTCTTCATACGCGTACAATGCTGGAAAAAATATCCCAAACCATTTTCTCCCCCACTTATGGGTAATTTACCAATCACACGTATAACTCCAGTTAAATGTTTTCTACATAGCGGTGTTGATTATGCTGGACCGTTTAAAGTGACAATGTCAAAGCACAGAGGCATTAAATGTTCCAAGGCGTATATTTGTCTCTGTGTCTGTATGGCTATTAAAGTCGTACATTAAAACTTGCCTCTGATCTTTCCACTCAATCATTTTTAGCTACCTTGAAACGTTTTATTGCCAAACGCGGACTATCTTCCTATTTATATTCAGATTGTGGAACCAACTTTTTTGGTGCGTACCGCGAACTCAACCATGTCATGGCTAATGCCTCATCCACGGAACACCTTAAATGGCACTTCAACCCCCCGTCCGGTTCTAATTTTGGTGGGCTATGGGAAGCCGCAGTAAAAAATGTCAAAACAAACGTGGTTCGTACCACGCGTGAACAAATATTCACATATGAAAAGTTTTCAACATTTTTGGTTCAGATCGAAGCAGTCGTTAGTTCTCGTCCCTTGACTCCTTTCAGCAATGACCCAAATGATCTTCGCGTTCTTACTCCTGCAATTCTTTAATTCATGACACCTTAGCCTCCTTACTTGAAAATGATGTTCTAGAAATACCAAGTAACCGATTAACCCGTTGGCAGCTAATTTCTCAAATTCATCAGCATTTCTGGAAGCGGTGATCCCGTAAATATCTACACACTCTCAATCAGCGACATAAATGGTCGATTGAGACTTAATCCGTTCAACTTGACATTTTAGTTCTAATTGAGGATGATAGTTCTTCACATTTACATTGTGCTATTTGTCGAATTGTAGTAAAATTGTTGCCCAGCAAAGACGACCAAATTCGGGTTGCTGATGTACGCACATCTAGTGGTGTGTTGTGGTGACCCATTACGCAGTTGTGTCCGCTTCCTATTGATACTTAAAATACCGTTAGTGGGCAGTATGTTACATCCAACATATACATATACGTATGTATGATAATATATATATATATATATATATATATATATATATATATATATATATATATATATATATATATATATAAATACATATATATGTATATACAGTTTTCTTTGTTATTAAATATATCCATAATACCCAGTATTCACTGTGATATCAATGCTTCGAGTTATTAATACATTTATCGCGTTAAATGGTCTTAACAGCTTCATTATTCAGAAGCGTTGCTAAGAGAAAAGAACAACATAAAAAAAGTTAGTATTTTCAATCAACATTGTTTTATTGCTTCTCATCACTTTTTCGTCCATTATTAATTATTATATTTCCAGTTTTGTTGGTTATTTAATATTGCAAGTTATTTTTAACATTTCATTGACATTTTACATAACAAACATTTGTGTTAGTGTTAAATGGTGTGCTGGAGAAGAAAGCCAAATCAAGAAGAACTGTACAGGCATTAAAAGTAAGCTCTTAAGTCCACGTTATAGTATTCCGAATAAATTTAATTTACCCTGCCTACAGTCCATTTTAGCTCACTGTAGCTTCATAGTTGTGTATCCAATTAATTTAACTTTCACAACCGCAAATACACAACACTCAGAATTTTGATATTAAGTATGTAATTGGAAAAAATAGAAAATGTAATGAAGTTAAAAATTGTCATGTTAAAATAAATGGATCTTTAACTGGTTTAGCTCCAATGATTACTAAAAACGATCAAATTAAGATTTTATTTACTCGATAAAATTAATTTCTTTGTATTTTTTGTTTGAATACTGGTATAATTATTATGTGTATATATATATATATACACAGCGTGTTCAACAAGGAATGGGACAGTGCAATATCTCGAGAGCGGATGAAGATTTTTAAATTATGAAAATATTTTTGTAAATATCTTCCAAGGGCGCACATTTGTTGGCACAAAGATTTGAAACAACGCCCATCACCGCCAGGTGGCGCTATCTCACTTCAATTTTTTAAATGCAATGCCCTATTTTTTATTTCATTTTTGGATTCTGTGACATATTTGTGATGACTTTTATTAAGACTCCTACCAACCTATCTTTTGTAGTTTCTGAGAAAAAAATAATCCTTGGAATTTTAGCACAAAAACGTAATTTCAGGAAGTGCTCATAACATTTGAGTGATACAGACAAAATAGCAAATTTTATACCAAATGAAAGATAAAAGACTGTTCTTCCACAAAAATAATGCAGATAACGCCGAAATAATGCGATACGCTGTACACTAAATTGTAAGGGGGACCAACTTATCACAGTCGTTGATTAAGAATCATGTGAAACATTTATCATGCCATGAAAACAAACGCGTAATTAAGTGTCTGTCAAGTTTCTGTCAGTTTACAGTTTCAGTTTTGAAAATCGCCTGTGCATCTTCAAATTCCATAATTATGTTTACGTTTTCTAACGAAGAACATTTTGATATGGTAATAATAGCACAATAGCGCAATAGTGAGAAATTATCTAAGTAGAGTGTTTCCGCAACGATGGATAGGTACAAATGGTCCCATTATGTGGCCAGCTCGTTCTCCTGACCTTAGTCCCTTAGACTACTTTCTTTGGAGACATTTAAAGAGTGTAGTGTATGAAACACCTTCTAGAGATGTAGAGGGGTTACAAAACAAAATTATAATTGCTTGTGCAAACATACCACGAGAAACTTTAAGAGCGGAAACTAGTGTTACATTAATTAGGCTTTATCAAACGTGTGTAGAAAATGATGGAGAAACATTTGAACATTTAATTTAATTTGTATGCTTTCAATTAATAAAATTCCAAAAATTATTTTTTTTCTCCGAAACTACAAAAGATGGGTTGGTAGGAGTCTTAATAAAAGTCATCACAAATATGTCATAAAATCCAATAATGAAATAAAAAATAGGGCATTGCATTTAAAAAATTGAAGTGAGATAGCGCCACTGCGTGATGGCGTTGATTCAAATCTTGTGCCAACAAATGTGCTTGGAAGATATTTACAAAATATTTTCATAATTTAAAAATCTTCATCCGCTCTCGAGATATTGCACTGTCCCATTCCTCGCTGAACACGCTGTATATATATTATATAATAATTATTGGTATGAGAAGTGCAATTACTCCCCCGAATTGAAAATTATCACAGATTGGATTACTGTCTTGCGCAAGGTGGAGGTCTTTTCGAAAACCTTATAAATTAGAGTTTTGAAAAAGTGTCTTCCGTTCGTTTTTAAAAATCGTTGGTTTTTCTATAAGGATTACAATGCTAAAGTTAAACCTTAAACTTCAGTTATACTATCAATGTAAATGTTAATGTTCTTATTTGTAGCTCTCGTAAGTTTCTTCTTGGTTCTTCTTACGAGTAGTAATCGAACCATATCATAAATTCGCAATTAAAACAAATTTCGATGTTTTAGGTATTATTATTTAATGTTTAAGTGTAAAGTATTTACTGAAAGGTTTCAAAGAGCTCGCGACTTTTCAACATCAACTTAATTGCTTTGGTTTCGTTAGAAATGTTGAAGCTAGATTCAAGGAGACTTAAGTAGTTCATTAAAAATTAATATTAATTTTATTAAATACATAAATAAAAAGTTTACCTCAGTAGGATTTGAACCTACTCAGGTTCAAATCTACTCGAGTAAACTTTTATTTATGTATTTAATAAAATTAATAAATTTAATTAATATTACCTTTGAACTTATTCGTTCATAACAAAAACTAATAATAATTTAATATTAGTCAAGTTGCTTTGGTATGTGCGAATCCTTGCGATATTGCAGGCTCACATTTCATTAATATAAGTAATTTGATTGTAATCTCATTATATTTAGAATTTACATCAGTTCTACATACATAAAGACAAAATTTGCATCGATTGGGGCTTGAACCTTGGTGGCGCAGTTGGTTAGCGCGGTACTCTAGCAAAGTACAGGTCGTAGGTTCAAATCCTACTCGAGGTAAACTTTTTATTTATGTTATTAATTTTATTAATTACATATTTACCTTGAACTTATTCGTTCATAACAAAAAACTTATAATAATTTTTATTTATGTATTTAATAAAATTAATATTAATTTTTAATTACATATTTACCTTTGAACTTATTCGTTCATAACAAAAACTAATAATTAAGTAGTTCATGTTTGTGCCTGCATGTAAATATGTACAAGTGGCAACGTCGGTAAAGCTATGCCTCTCCCACTCATATAAAGCTTACTGGGTTTCTTTCTAGTTGATTATAAGTCAGACCCGCAGTAAAGTTTTTCCATACCTGTATATACTATCTTTGCCACCAAATATGAGTCAACTTATATCCATATTAATAAATGATTAAAAATCAAGCTTTATAAATCTTCTCTTTAATGGCGGTAATGTAGTAATGTCAAAACACTTCGAGAAAAGCTTAAAAAATTAAATATTTTGAAGTTATGAATTGTAATTTTGTTAAAACCGATTTGGAAGGTTTATGTTGTGTATTTGACTTTATAATCTAAACACATAACTTTAGAATTATTATTTTATTTCCGAAAATTACATATATTCTCCTTATTACTATGGTAATGTTAAAATAAACAAATTGGATACACTGCATTTTCTCTTTTAACAAGCTTACCTGATTTAGTACTAATAGTAGTGAACGTAGGGAGTTCCAGGTTGAACTATCTTCAGTGAGTGATCGAATGGATGACTTTTCTGTTCAATTTCTGGTATTCCTAGGTTCCTCTTAAGATATATACTATTTTGAAAAGGTTTAGACTGCGTTTGACCTTGAAAAAAAAAGTTTGAGAAAAAGGAAGTTAGAGAACTTAAATGACGATGAGGAGGACCAAGACCACACTTCCTATTGTTCTGGGCATTACTAGTACAACTATTATTGTAAGTATGCTTACTTTTTGTTCAGCCCTCACTGTTTTCTTCGTTTTCAGAAAATTTGGTTTTTGACAATTTTGTTGTAAGCTGTAGTCAATACTAATAAAGATATCATTACCAAATTTTTTTTGTATATTTTTGACAACAATTACTAGTTCCGTACGGAATGGTTTTACAAAATTTACATTCCAGATTGAGAAAAAAATTTGTTATAATTCTTTTTTCATTAAAATTGTAAATACTTTTTAAACAACATTTTAAAATATTTTATTTTTATTTTATTTTGAAAACCCTCCGTTGAGTTTATATGCTTGTCAGACTGCCCTTAACGTTTGACAAACAGGATAAAATAGGACTCGCCCATTTACTATTACTTATTTTAGTTAAAATCCCAGATATCATTTTTGACAATTCCTCTTCAGCTATAGGTTTCAAAGAGCATGGCATCTCATAAGCTGGATGAAAGAGCGGACTGGCATCATCTTTCATGTTTATCTCTACTTTGAACTTTTTTGTTCGATTATTAGTATCATTTTGAAAATTACTTGCAAACTGAATTTTGAGTTCCGAAATTAAATCACGAATTTTAGCAGATATAGATGTACTAGCGTCAACACAAATATTTTGATTTTTATCAGATTTACTTTGACTTTAATTCATTACGTTTGACTCGATTTTACTATTTTTGACTGATTTTGACTCCACTAAGACATTTTTCCAAATTGGGTGTATGACATTTGGCCAGTTGCGACCTAACAAAGGTGTAAATAGATTTATGCTATCTACTATAATTAAAGGTAACTTAAAACATTATTTTCATACTCAACAGTAACACCTATCTGACCTATTATTGACATATTTTGACCGGTGATTACTTATAATTTAAAATTTACAGGAGTTAACTCTACATGTGTGAACAAATCATTATAATTGTCAACATGCATCACAGACTTACAAGCTCCAGAATCAATTTCTATTCTGAGCTGTTGTTCGTCAACAACCAATTTTACCTGCAAACTTTAATTTTCCTTGGCTATACAGTTTAGACTCAACAAACCTAAATCTAACGAATCATCCTCTGACTCATAGTTAAGTTCACCATCATCATGAACTTCATCACCTACTACATTAGGGACTCTGTTTTTACATAAAACTGACTTAGCTGTATACCCAGTACGATTGCATGCGATACACTTCCAGTTCACAGCTGAACATTTTCTTTCATCCCATCATTAAGCAACGATTCCACTGCTTGTTTCTCGGCTGTTCACTAACATTTTCACTTAAAGATTGACCTGACTGTTTATTTTTTTCAAATTTTGACTTAGTACTTAATATTTTAGAGTTGGACTGGTTATACTTCTGATACCTCAGCTCATTGACCGACTCTAATGTATCACTTCAAAATAATTGTAGTTTATTTTCAGTAAGTTCTATAGCCATTGCAGCTTTAAGCGCATTATCAAATGATAGTAAAGGATCTATAGTTAACAACTTCCTTGGAATGGAGCTTGACTTGACACCACAAACTAATTGATCTCGAAGTGCATCTGAAAAGAAAGTTCCGAAATTGCAATGCTTGGCTAGGTTTCTTAATCTAATAGAAGATTTTCTTAGATCTTCACCAGCTTCCTGCTCAGTCGACCAGAATTTGTAACGTTTTGCAATGACTAAACATTTAGTCACAAATTAACCTTCTAAAGCTTCTGTAAGTTCAGTAAATGCCTTACTAGCTAAAGCACTGGGTGCTAACAAATATTTTAGACATTTATATGTTTAATCGCTAATTAAGGTTAAAAAAAGAGCTATTTTCTTTTCATTAGTGGTTATTGCATTCGCCTTAAACAGTTGTTCTAACCTTTCAATGTAGGCCTCTGCATCAGACGCTTGTGGATTAAACGTCTCAAAACTTCCAAAAAACGACATGTTTTTGCGGTAAGTACTTGCGACTACAGACTTACTTAGACTTTTTATTCCTCAGACTCGACTTTATACGACTTTTCAGCACATGAGGCGACCGTAGCCCGCCGCCAAATCTGTTATGTATTTCCCTTTATAATCTTAACACATAACTTTATAATTATTATTTTATTTCTGGCAATTACATATATACACGTAATTAACTCATCACTATGCTAATGTTAAAATTGAATACACTGCAGTTTATAGTAACGTGAAAATTAAACATGATGGTAAGTGTTGGGCGTTATTGTACATACAACGGTATTTCATCTTAATTACAATTGCAGGTGATAATATGAAATATGGCTTCAAAATGATCACTATGACCCACAGGTGGATGAAAATTGAAGATTAAATTAATGTAAAATGCTAATTTTTATAGATTATAGATTTGTAAAATACATAATTATGTTGTAGTAACGCATTGATTAAAGGAAAGATAATATACGATTAATCTGTATCAAAACTATCACAATCACTTGTAACGTTAATAAGCATTTCGTCTACTGTAATATCTAGCACTTACTCACGTTTATACCACTGTTTTATAATATCCTCTGTATGGCGTACACTATTGGCCCAAATATATTGATTACATTGTTGTAAAGCTTTGATCCACATACTAATTACATTTCCGTCTTTAAAGGCATCTCTTCCTATGTGTGTGTCATAGTATCCTTTAGTATGTGCGCATATTAGTTCAATTGCATTGAATTGACGATGATAAGGTGGAAATCTTAATACGTCATGTCCGTAACTCATTATTTCATCTACCTCATATCGTCTTACTATTCGTTGTGATTTTATTAACGAATAGAGCCCAGTTTTGAATGAGGTCGGATCATAATTAATGTTATTCTTTATTAACCAGGAAATTATGTTACGAAGGGAGATTTTTAAATTATCCACCTAGCTATGAAAACGTGTTGCTAGGCGACCGACAACAATATTTCGTATGTGTTAAACATTCAAAGTGACGTTGTAAAAATAGGAAGTCAATCTGTATAAAGTGGTACAAGTTTGTCACGGCAATTAGTGCAGTAACATGAGCGAAATGAAACTGGAGTATCGAAGTACCATTAAGTTTTTGACAAAAAAAGGGAATCACCTAAAATCATTTTCGAGAGGATGACTACAGTGTATGGAAATGATGGACTATCGCATTACCAAGTCAAATTTTGGTCAAAACAGTTTCGCTGGGGGTAGGTATTCAATTCAAGACGATCCAAGAACTGATCGGCCAGTGGAAGCGAGAGAACGGAGGAAATTGTTCACAAGGTTTTCGTGGTTGCCAAAGAACTCAACATATGGAAACAACTGCATTAAAAATGTTGCATGAGGACAAAAGTGACTGCACGCTGGATACCAAAGTTGCTCACACCAGAGCAAAATCAATGAAGGGAACAAATTTGCCGAGACAATTTGGCGGCTTTGGTGCAAGAATAAAATTGTTACTGGTGACAAAACGTGGGTCTATCACTGGGACCCCCTAGCAAACAGAAATTGATGCAGTGGGTTCATGAAGGCTCCCCACCGCCGAAAAAAGCAAAGACGCAATTTTCGGGAAAAAAGTTGATGGCAACTGTTTTCTGGGATTCTGAGGGTGTTCTATTGGTGGAATATGTGGAAAGAGGTCGTACAATAAACGCTGAAGCGTATGGAAACACAGTTAAGAACTTAGACACGGCTCTCTTGCGAAAACGGCCGAAATCGCATCGTGAAAATGCTGCTTCATGATAACAAGACGCGCATAGTCCAGGCATTTTGAATGAGTGTCGCTTTGTAGAGCTTGCCCACCATCCGTGTAGCACGGATTTAGCATCATGCGACTTTTTTTTATTCAGACATTTAAAAAAACATTTACAGGGTAAACGACTTGAGTCGGATGAAACTCTTCAACAAGAAGTATTGGATTACTTTGAGGACCAAACAAAAGAATATTTTTATAAAGGTATTGGAAAAGTGGAGACACGTTGGACTAAATGTGTTAATGTAGGAGGAAGTTATGTAGACAAATAAATTTTTTGTTTTCATATATCTACTTTTCTTCATAGCTAGGTAGATAACTTAAAAATCTCCCCCATACCTTTCGTCCAAAACGATGATGGTGGTTTTTCCACCAACATGGAGTGGCATTATCAATTATAATTAATGAAGGTGCTTCATTTGTTTAAATTTTCAGTGAGCCATTTTTTGAACATATCCCTATTCATTTCACCATGGCAATCCTACTTCAATGACTTCGACGCAAATAGCAAAGAAGCATACTGTACTAATCCTTCGGCAGTTCCAGAATTAATAACTATAAATCTTTTACCATCATATCCTTGAGGTTTTCATACACTTTACATCGTCATCTTGCAATGATTTTCCCAGATTTCCTTTTGAGTAGATTGATGTTTCGTCAATAAATACTGCTTGCCTACGAATTGGTGCATTCATTTCCCGCTTGTTTCAAAAACTGTGTTCTCATATCAGCTGTTTTTCTTTTTTCTACCAAAGCTCTTCGATTACTCTCTGGAACTTGAACCCCATTCCATGTAAGGCACGATTTAAGCTTATATCGCTTAACAGAGTATGGACGTTACGAATTTTTTTATTTGAAGTTGCTGTTGGAAGATTCATTAGGTAAGACGGATGTTGATACTACATGGTATGTTATCTTAAAATAGCATTAATTATCATAAATTGTTGTTAATAAACTCTTTATCCTTTACAGACCAATGTGAAGAAAGCGCTAACAGAAGATCCATCAAATAAGGAGAATTCTCATGCTACTGATACATAATATTCTTAAAACACAATTTTTTGTTAATGGAAACTGGCTGAATTTTATATCAATCGTTCCATTACTTCATAAAGAATAATTTTAACACGACGAAAGAAATATTAATTGAGTAGTTGGTATAATATCAATTAAAACAAATTGTTACGCTGTTGCCTCATCGTTAAAATTACGGAATTTTAAGCCATTCCCCACTTTTAAATGTCGTACTCTATATAGGTTAGTTCTTCCACAAAAATCTCTATCTTTCCTTCGCTGCGTACGTAGCGAAAATTGAATTTGTGAATTGATATCATGAAGTAAAGAGTAGTTAATACAGGCTAATTAATAGAATTGAACTTGGTCAGTTGCATTGGTGAAGCAATTTTGTTTGTCAAGGGGACCTGTAATCTTTGTCTACCGTATCCGCCATCCGTCCGTATTAATTGAGTTTCAGGTACATCTTCTATCATAAGGACCAGACCATGAATTTTATCCTACACTGGGAGACCCGACCCAACAGTTTGGAAATCGTATCCGTTCAGGACTGCACCCAAAGACCGCCTGGACAGTAGTTTATCTTTGGGTTGCGCCCGAATACATTTTCTAACCTCTGGAACCAAGAACCCGTCATCCGTATTACGCCCAGAAGTTGACACCGACATAGAATAAAATACCGTAACGTATAAGTAAAATTAATAAACATATTTCCAAACGAGTCTGAATTTAGGTGTTGGACTTCGTTGAGGGCAAGCTTCACTTGCCACCACCGAAAACCCATTACAAAAGTTGACGCCCGAGCAGATAATCATATCTTGTCGTAGACTTCTAAATTTTTGTGAAGATGTCGTACATAGAGGAAGGAATAGTAGACCAACTGTTGACCCAAAAGCATGGGGAAACAGAAGACCGAAGAATTGGATGGATATACCTCCTAAATAAGAGGATCTGCAACAGGAGGCCATACAATTTGGATTGTTGCCGACGGGAACCGTAAATGACCTACACCGAAGGATATCCACCTATATTAGAGAGGTCAAACGCTCCCCGCTGCCGCCGATGGAAAACCAGCCTCCAAAAATCCATATCACTTGCCACCACCCAAAACCCATTTCAATAGGTATAGAAGGTTGTGCATCGACTTTTCTTCACTATCGCTAAATCGACGTATTAGCTCATTTTACAACTTTAGGTAAAGTTTCGTCAAGATCCTCCATGATGTCTGGATCTATCGGTGGGGGGAGGACGGTTATTAGGATCAGTTTTTGGTTTATATTAAATATTTCTAAAACAGCTGAATATTTCAAATATATAAAAATACCCCACACAGTTTTTAGTATTTTGCAAGAGAGTCATGTAATGCACTAGCATTCACAGGTTGCTGATGTAACATGCTGTTGAGTCGTTAGTGGGAACTGTAGAAATGTTCTTGAGGTTCTTAAAAACTATCACGTAATTGTTAAGGTATCGATCGGTCACGAGCTTTTCGTATAAATTTGCTTTTATTACGAATTTTAATTTGTTTTTATCGAAACATTTTAACTGTTGTGAAAGTTAACCTTAAAATAATGAATCAAGCGTCCTTTAAAAACAAATGGAGAGATTCCGCTAACCAATAAGTATCACGCATGGTCTTCAGGTATCATGATTCAACGTAGTTACTAATAAAAGATTTATAGTAATTGATTAACTAGATTTATTATTAGTTCTTCTAAAATATAACAAACAATTTAATTATTTCTACTTAGGAAATATTTGGTTATAAGGAATTAAAGAAAATACTGCATTTGCCTCTTTCTTATAAACTTCTGCGTAAATTTTAGTATATTTCTTCTTTTCCGTTGTAATAAGTTCTCTCCAATTGTCAGTTAGCAATTTACTTAATTTCAGGCCAGTTTCGCCATCTTCAGAATTAAAAGTGAATTTTATATCACTAATGTTAAGTGACTTAACACTAACGACTGTTATCGTAAGATACTCTTCGTTATTTCTTTTTTCTATTATTCCCGTAAGGTTTATTTGGGAAAGGTAATCCCCTAAAAATTCAGCATAATCACTATGCGTAAGAAGAAGTTTGTGACTTACTTCCTATGGAACTTGTACTTCCTTTACTACTAAGATCTACTCCATTCATTATTGCATTCCTGTAATCATAATTAGCTCTAAAATCGACCTCTGGACATAACAACGTGATACTCATAGAGAAGTCAGTATCTGTAATCATCGAACTAAAACAATTTTTTAGACAGGTGCACAGATATCAGTGTTTAAGTTTATTACTCAATGTCTCTAATTTCTCCGGAAATGTGACCATGCAGCTCGATATTCTTATACGCTTGATAAAAATTTAATGGTGGATGCGTTTCAATTATGTATTCTGGAATTGTCATTGGATCAATTGGTGGAATATTATGTTTAGGTATTCCTGCAAGAAATACATGTAGAATGGTTGCAACATTATGAGTAGATCATGTACCTAAGCTTAGCAATGCCAAACCTTTTGGTATTGCAGTCTTTAAACATTGGTTTAATTTTGGATCGGAGCGGGAACATAACTCAAATGGACCTGAAACATAGTACCGTTGGTAAACATTACTTAAAAATGATACTTACTTATCAACTGCGAGTAAATGCAGATAACGTTGAATGGAATTAGCGCTAGCAAGCTGGAGTATCGATACATGTTTTACTATTTTGTGTTGAAAGGTTTTCCTTTATATAGAGAAATAATGCATTAATTCATTGCTTCAGAAATTGCGTTTAACACCATAAATTTTTGTCTCACGAGTACAATAACAATAATTTAAAGTTTATTGAAAAAGTTCTTGAGAAAAATGTATTAACATTAAATGGTAGCAATTGCCTTAAAATAACTAGAATATACTTATGTTTAATTGTTGATTAAATTTTTTTCATTTATCGCTAATTTATACATCATGGTGTTCTTAATTTTCTTTGAACTAATACCTACAAATATTGAAAGTAATTTCTGAACTTTGGAACACTGCTAAGTATGCATTCTACTGAAGTACTATTTTTGAAGCTTTGTTTTTGAATTATAAACAGAATATTTTTATTTATAATTTTTGGTAAATTTTTTGTTGATAGTTTAAGTAAACAAGATAATTTTACTCCATTAACACACAATTTCATAAAATTATGTATATCAAACCAACAATAGATATTATGGTTTCTTCAGAATGGCTTTGGAACTGTTTTTGATTAATTAAGTTGATAAACAAGAATGAGTGATTGTGTAAACTTTTAGTACCTAAAGCACTCTCGTTCTTTTTGATGCTATACCGGCTAGAATAGTGTGGAAGTAAATGATTTACCAATGAAGTGTTAAGTTATCGTCGTTGAATTGATTTAACAGATACATTTAAAATTAAAATCACATAAAATGTACATATACTGTTTTCAGTGTACAATAGCATTTACAATTATTAATAAGTAACTGAAAATTATTACCTTGTTAGATTTGGCAAGATCTGTAATTGATTTGTCCTTGGGAATACTTTTACCAATTTCAAATTAAAGTTGTTTACAATTTTACACTACGTTATAACTTGATTAAGTTGAGTTAAATGTGTTTATTGATAATGGCATTTTTTATTGTTACCCTGCTTCCCGGCTTCAACGCAATTTAATAAGATCTATTTCACCAACACTTAAATGCTTGTTAGGCTGTTGGTTCGTATTTATGTACAATATTTCACACTAAACGAGCAACGTGGCGTAGACGGCATATGCTGTAAGAATAGTTCATATATATTTAAAAAATTGTGTCGTCCGGTCCCTATTATTTGATAGTAGGAGATAAAAATTAAAAATTCAAATTTTTAGGAAATTTTATTTAGGAACTTTTAACACATTGCGTGCCAAGTTATTTTCATAAAAATTTCCAGGGGGCCACATCAATTTTTCCGAGTTTATTATTTTTTATCTATTCTTATTGGTGTTTATGTACAACTAAATGTATTTTCTATGTTTCCTTTTTATTACATTAAGGTTTTTTTTCCGTCACATATTGGTGAGGGAAATATTTTCATCATTTTTCCATGTGGGGCCACGTCACCCATTTAAGGGTGACGGTGCTTTTTTGTTTTTAACTACTTTTTTGTTGGAGGTATGTACTGAGTTCTTCGAAAGGGACAAGTAGTGAATAGTTAGGTGCTTTTAGTGCGTGAATAGTAAGTGACAATGAGTAAGCGGAAGTTAAGTAGTAAAGAACTAGAAGATATTGCGAACAATATAACGAATTTGAGAACGAGGTGCTTGAATAGTAAGTGACAATGAGTAAGCGGAAGTTAAGTGGTGAAGAACTAAAAGATATTGCGAACAATATAGACTAATTTGAGAACGAGGTAGATGAACGGGACTATAGTTCCCACGAGTCTGTTGACGATCCTTTATGGGTTGAATCGATCAGTAAAAATGAGTAAGAATTGTCGAGCAGCAGAACAATATTGCAGATGTCTTACAGGAGATGACTATGGAGGAACAGCGAGAAGCTGCATCAGAAGAACCAGAC
This sequence comes from Vesta saturnalis, assembly GCA_036346205.1. Classification (NCBI taxonomy): domain Eukaryota; kingdom Metazoa; phylum Arthropoda; class Insecta; order Coleoptera; family Lampyridae; genus Vesta; species Vesta saturnalis. The sequence continues at coordinate 9,569 of JARFJB010000139.1, read as the reverse complement.
AATCTCGTACCACCAGAATGTATTTGGTCTACGTATGAACGCAAACACAAAAACTTTGAGTTTACTGGTCTCCATGGGGTACAAAAAGATATTTCGCCGGACGTCACCCCTCTAGGTGTGGTGGATGACGAATTACTTAACTACATTGTTGCACAAACAAACGAGTTTGCTCGAAAAACTATTAACCCCAGAACTACCAAGAAATATTCTCAAACGTAGAAGAACTAAGAAAATTCTTAGGCTTAACGATATGGATGGGATTAGTAAAAATTAGTTCTCTCCAAAATTATTAGGCCAAAAGCGGTATTTACAAAAACGAAATTCCGCCTTCCATTATGTCAAAAAATCGGTACCAAATGCTTTTATCAATGATCCATTTGAACAATAATGAAGACACTCAGGTTGGAAATCGCCTGGGAAAGATACAGTCGTTAGTAGACGTATTGGAACGCAAATTTCAAGAACTGTTTGCGCCAAACCAGGACGTCGTTATCGATTAGACGCTTGTGCCATGGAGAGGCCGCCTAATCTTTAGGCAATATATTCCTAATAAAGTATATCGCTATGGCATAAAACTATTTAAGTTGTGCTCCATTGATGGGCCCATAAAAATTTATGCCGGTACGGCGGCAAAGTGATATATGAGAAATTGGTTCAACGCATAACGTTTGTTTACAATTAGCAGCAACACTTCTGAACCAGGGCAGAACTTTATATATCGATAACTTTTATACCAGTTATGACTTGGCTAAAGCATTGATAGATCAGAATACCCATGTTGTAGGAACATTCAGAGCAAACAAAAAACATATACCAAAGGAAGTTGTAACAGCCAAATTAAAAAAAAGCGAAATTGTTGCTCAAGAATACCAGAACGGTATTGCCGTTTTAGTATGGAAAGACACTCGTGATGTCCGTCTTTTCTCTACTAAACATTCCTGTTAATCGTAAAAATACGCCTACTAGCAAACCTTCTCTTAACACTATTCCTGGTAGTTCTATAGACCCAATCGAATTGGATCAACCTTCAAATTCTGCGAATGTTGTTCCTTCATTACAGCAATTTTCTGGTCCGGACCAATTCACAGAAGCATCAGATATTCAAAATGAATTCCCTACAAATTACTCTGCAGCTGGTGGTTTAGCTATGGAAATGCAACCTTCAATACCTGCTCGACGTAAGTCGAAGAAGGCGACGCACACACCACTTGGAGTTTTGGCTTATAATCAAGGAAAGGCAGGCATAGACCTTTCCGACCAAATGGCGTCTTATGTATCTACCTTAAGGAAAGGTATAAAATGGTTTCGAAAGTTAGGTTTAGAATTTCTCCTAGGAGTAGCAGTGGTTAACGCCTGGGTCGTGTACAAGTATGTGACCAAGCAAAATTTGAAATAGTAAAGTTTAGGGAACAGTTCACAGCCGAATTACTCAATATTGAACAAGCAAGCGAACCGCAACCTAAATCACCACATCATTTGGTCCTGACAATCGAAAATGGCAAGAAGATAAGGCGAAAATGAACATCTTGTTATGGAAGAATTCAAAAGGAACTAGGCCGTAGTCAATCCAGGAAAAAGGCAAAGAGGATCTATACTACAGCGATGGCTGTGTAGATTTATCTCAGCTATGTTTGCCATGTTTTAATTTAATTCATCAGAAAAATTAACGAATTATTACCTTATTTATTGAAACTGTTTAGGTTGCATTACCTCCATCTATTTTTTACGTTTTTAGAATGTTCTAATTTATTTTTTTTACGTTTTTCCCCCCGTTTTTAAACGTTAATGTTTTTTATTATTCTGGCATTTTTTAATTAATAAATAAATTATAAAGAACACGTATGTTTTAAATTGTCCTATAAAACCAAAAATTGTTAGTTTGCTAAAACTAACCAAAAAGTGATGTTTCACAGCAGACTACCAAGTTATATCCTCATTTAAAACACGTTGGCTGGTATACAAATGTGTATGACATGGCCTACAGGAAAATGTGTCTGTCACCCATATATGGGTGACTTGGCCCTCGCGGAAACGTCACTGTCACCCCATGTGGGTGACGTGGCACGCAATGTGTTAAAGATACATACATAAAGATTTATTTATGGACGTCACTAAAACACTACGCAAAAATGTGTGCTCTTTTCTAGTTCTGTTCATGGCGTATTTTCGCCCGTGTGTTTCACAATTTTTTTTGTAGCAATTTTTACACTTTTACTTATATTGTGCTTACTTCCCTCTTTCTTCGCTTTCATAAAGTGGTTAGTTGAAAATTTTTGTGTCTGAGTGGCAGAATTTGTCGTTTCCTTGGCTGCTATCAGGTGCTTGACCACATCTTTTTTAAAATCTGTTATCGATTTGGTTTCGTCCTTTACAAGTTTATATAAAATGTAGGCATTTACCAAGGATGTAGTCAGAATAAGTTCAAACCCCATTTTTTGGAACCGCTTTATGCTTTTCCTCAGTGGATTTGGATAGGCCCAAATTTAATCGGATAAATCAACGGATGCTTTACTTTTGTTGTAGTCTCCACTACAACTTTGGGTTTGTATTTCAGATCCATGTTTTGTGGGAAGCATCAAAATGTTTCTCTTATCTTTCCAATTGGTAATTGTTATGCCGTATTGATTTTCCCTGGAGTAAATTTCGCCACGTTTTAACTTAGCTTTTACAACTTCATTGGGCAGACCTCTTCGGCAGACTTGTATACCAATGATCAATAATAAGTGTTCGTCCTTCATTTACTAAACCTTGAGTCAGATATAGTGCAACTTTTTCAGGAGTGACAGTCTTCTTTGCCTGCATATATTTTTATGTTATATGTGTACCCAAGCCCAGAACAAAATTTGAGTAACTTTACTCCAGACTTGTGCCTTTTTGTTTTGATATATTGACGAAACCCTAGCCTTTCCCTAAATGGTATGAGAGTTTCATGGACACGTATCAATTCTTGAGGGACATGCAACAACTGAAAATTTGTTTTTAAAATATCCAACAGCAGTGCTATTTTATACAACTTATCACTTTTATCTGTCTCTGCGTTATCAACAATGTGAATCATGCGTAATAATAATTCAAATCGATTTCTCGACAGAACGCTTGGAGCAAAATTGTCATTGAATCAGTACTCCAATAGCCAATCAGTGATGGCATTTTTACTAACCCCATCCAACCCATTAACCCCAAAAACTGTCTAACTTCAGAGCTTGTGGTAGGACTCCATGCATGCAGGAAGGAGTTTGGTGTGTCGTTCTCGACTGCAACAAGTTGAGTCGCATAGCTGTTTGTCTCGTTGCAAATAAGGGATATCACTTTATTATCTACTATAACTTCAAAAAAATCACCTGGTGTACCATTTGCTAATAATGCTGCTGCCACTGGTTTTACTCCCGATGAAACAGAGAATGAATCCATCGACTTATAGTTTCTAATTGAGGACCCCCATAATAATGTATGTTCATTCGATTTTTAACCTGCTTCAGATAATGGTGCTAAGTTCGGCGACTCTAGCTCATCAGCTGACATTTCTTAAACCGGGAACACTACATTTGTTAATGTTTCAGATACTGAACAACTTGTGAAAGGTGATGCAATATCGGTACCTGATTTCATTCGTTTTGTATTTTGTATAAATATCTCTATATTTTCTCTAGTTTCTGAATCTCATGAAGTTTCCGATTCGGATTCGTACTGAAATGACTCATCACTATCTGAACCCTGAAACGGTTCGAAGTCATCATCGTCTGACATCTCTCCATAATTGTCTGCGCATTTTTGTAACTGACAGCTTGTTAGTTTACGTTTAACCATTCTGAAATAATAACATATTATTAAAATGATCATTTGAAAATAATAATTGGCACTTACATTATTTATTAGTTCCGGAGACAAAGGCATAAAAACAACACACAATCTTACAACTTTTTTTAACACACACTGTGTATGATATAAAAATTGTAGGTTATATCCCGTCGTGCATCTCAACCCGTACCACACTATGGGTCCAATGGCGTGTACAAACGTGCTTCAACCGCCCGTGTTGGTCCCATCGGACCAGCGCGGGCTTTTTAGTTTTCTTCTTGCAAAATAAATACATTTTTACTAAATAACCGAATGACAAGGCTTTTTATACAAAAAATTACAATATAATAACAATGGCACGTGGAGGCACATGTATGAAAATCCGCTTGGCAGGGAATGTGTTAATAGGAACTATTAGTATATGATTTTAAGTGAAGAGTAGATATACTAGAGGGGTTCTGACCCACTTTTTGACTTACATTAGAATGTCTAACTTTGCCCTCCGTCAAGTTTTATAAAAATTATTAAATCAGAAGGTGAAGGTCATCACATTCACGTTATTATAGCTATGCTGATGATAATCCACTTTGGACTTGATATTTTCAAGGTCATTGAAGGTCGCGTGTGGGACTTTGATTTTGAAGGTGCCACGGAAATGATTAAGGTCAACCTTTTTGCTCAAGGCCATCATAAGCATTGCCTACATATATCTCTCAAAGTCACCAAGCAATTCTTGGCTGAGCTAAGGTGTTAATTCTTATCAATTAATTCTCAGGGTAATTAAATAGAATTTTTAAGGCGTGGGGGATTCTATCTTTCAGAGCCATCTAAGCAATTTTTGGCTGAGTCAAGACGTTAATTCTCAAGGTGGTGGGTATCATACAGGTTGTCATTGTCTATGATAAAATGTGAGTCAAAGGTCTTGTATTTGTTAAATTGTAATAAAAAGATTATGCTTATGGTATGTGGATCCATAATACTACTGTCCTAAATCATCAGGATAAGGTAGTTTTCCTAAGAAACGGATCCGATTCCCAAAGAAAAATATGCGTTCTCCAAAACAAGGATCCGTTACCCAACACAGGTAGCCGTTTCGCCCACCATTTCACGGACACACCTCTGACAAGGACGATCCACTGTTCAAGTAATTCTTGGCCGTCAGTATCATAATTCCTAGAAATCACCTGTAGGGCTATCAAATAGGTTGTCAATGGCTAAAATGTGTTGGTATCAATTTCCACGGTACTCAAAATCAACCTGGAGGAGTATCCCAATACATGGGCGGTGAAGGTATATAGGTGGATGCACTTCAAGGTCACGTATACTATAGGATCCACTTTCTCGTTTTTAAGGCCATTGCGTACACAAATTGCCTTTATATATTCTTCAAGGTCACGTATAGTGATCTACTTATTAATTTATTAAGAAAAACTCGCAAGTGCATTAGGTCACATACACTTTCCCTGCATAATTTTCAAGGTTATATCTCTCAGAAATCAATTTTCAAGGACAAAATCGATGTGCAAGCAGTTCTGGTCGGGTCAGGGTCATAATTCCTAGAAATCACTTGCACGGGGTACTTAAATAGACCATTCGAGTTCCGGGGGATTCTACTTTCAAGTAGAGGTCATATATCGGGAAATATTCAAGGTCACCTGCAGGGGGCAGCAAGGACACATGGCTTTCAAACAGTCTATTCTTATCTGAGCGGAGGGGTTAACTCAGTAAATACAATTCTCAAGGTGGTCTGCAGGGTATTCCTAGAAATCAATTTCTAATCAATAAGCAATCAGTGACTTTGTATAAGTCTTAGAAGTTATTACGGTTTCCAATAAATCTGTTCTCAAGGTCAGGGGTGTTATTTCCAAGTATCCCCACTATTTCAAGTTCAATCCTGAGAAATAAATTTTTGAAGTCTGAGGTATTACCGTTGAGACATATTGTCGTCTATGCCTTAAGGTAGGTTAAATGGGTCTTGTATTGCCCAAATGGAGCTATTCAAGGTTACAATTTGTTGGTATCTTATTACATCAAGTTCGATGGTATATGAAGAAGGATGTGTTGTTTATGCTAATAAGTGTAGGTCAAGGTTAAACGATTCTTTTATTGACTCTGTGTGTATCTACGTTTTGACGTTCCCCTCACGTTTTTTGACGTTTCCTTGTGGTTTTTTAACGTTTCTTTGGGGCTCTTTGACCTCATTAACGTTTCCTAATGTTTTTTTGGTTTTTTTGGTGTTATAAGTATGTGCGCGAGAAGGTCAAAGTCACACCCCATTCAAGGCGAGCGAGACATGTCAAATCGAAGTTTGTTGGTCGGTATTTTGCAATTCCACTTACAGGTATATGAAGGACATGTTGTTTACGCTACTAAGTAGGACAAGGCTAAATGGTTGTGTGGTTGGAAATGTTCAAGGTCTCTACGCAAATTGATTGTCATGATACATTCTATCTCGATTATACCCCATCTTATCCGACCTTATCTGATCGAAATTTTTCAAGAACACCAAGCAATTTAGTTGTGTCAAGGTGTTAAATCAGTTATTAAATCAATATGCAGGACAAATTCTAAACGGGTCATGGAAACAGGTTGTTGTCGTTGAAGAATGATGTTGTCCACGCTAAAAGGTAGGTTAAGTGGTTCCTGTATTGGCTAAATTGTTTACAATAATAAAAGAATATGTGGATTCGTAATACTAGTGTCCTAACCAGGAGCTGGCCCGCCTCAGGATGAGGTAGTTTCCCCCAAGAACTGGACCCGTTTCCCAAATACAGATAGACGTTTTCGGTCTCCTGATTGGACGCTGGATTCTACATGTGGGTGATAAACTTTAGGATATAGGACCGATCCTGTTCCACAGTATACGAATTGAAGGTTGGTTAATTCGCCATGCACGTACGCGCTCCCCTCTTCAAGGTCAAAGTTTTAAGTCGTCGATTCTTAGAAGTTATTACAGTTTGTAACAACCCCTTTTGAGTTATATTAAAATATACCGTAATTTATGTCTTCGTTCATTTAGTTGTAAATTTAAGAAAAATTTTTAATGATTTATAAGATGAGGTAGGCAACCTAATTTGCATTTTGGTGTAACTTAGTGCATATCTTCTTAAAGGTTTATACTTCCACTTCTTTAAATTATTTTGTTGCGCAAATATTTTCGCGCAACGCGTCATCATCATCATCCTACTTCCCAGGCGTCCATGTTTGCTCACTTCTTGTGGTACGCTGTGAGATGCAGAAAGCTTTTTTTTTGGGTTTCCACCTACATTTTGGTGAAAGTACCATTGATTGAATGGTAAGATAAATTAACTCGTAATACTAAAAATTAAAAGATTTACTCTTTTCAGGCACTTTCTTTTTTACTTTTACACTTAGTTTTACCGCTTTTGATTGTACAATTAATTCTACTGTTACGTACGCTTTCATTTTATGATGGCGTTTTGCTTTTAATGCAGATATGTATGTGGATTCCATTATTTATTTTGAACCTTCAAAAGAATGCAATAAATATTGGTTTATTCAAATTCAAGGAGACAAATATATAAGAAATAAATTCCATTTTTGCGTGTGGTTTACAACGTAAAGCGTTATTATTGCAATATATTGCGCAACATTAACACAAGGATTACATCACCTTGGTTAGCATTTTCGCATTATTTTTTATAATACCAGGGGTGCTCAAGAAGTATTATATATTGTACAGGTATTTATTTTTAATTATTATTAGTATAAGGCTAGTTTTAAGATATATTTTATATAACCCTAATTTAACTGTTAATAAACATAGTCTGTATATTTTTTTATTTTTTACATTTTGATAAAATTTTTATTGTAAAACTCGGTTTAGTTATTACGAGCATAATTAAAAAATAACTTGGCGTTCGAGATCATTTTTATTAGTGTTACATTGCATTTTTATTATTTATGTTAAGTGAAAATAACACAGCATAGAATTGTGGTAATTAAGCAAATCAAAAGATTGAACCACCCTACGTTAATCTACCGATTTGAGTCAGAGGCATTATTTTTGGTGAATCGTTTGTATCTCCAGTTAGTTTAACGATTTGTTTTTGGAGAACTTTTACAATTATTTCTTTATTAAATTATCACTAAAACACTTTTTATACCTTATGCCACTACCATTACAAGGTGGCCTACAAGGGTATTCTTAGAAATCCTAAGGTTAAACGGTGCTTTTATTTTTTCTGTGTATATCTACATATCCATGTATCTATGTATTGGTGTTTGCGACGTTTTACGTTTTTTTTTTTGTTTTTTTTGTCGTTTCTTGACGTTATTTCAGTTTGTGGAAACATGAAGGTTATTTTGGGAATAGTAAATAAGCGTTCCTATTGCTCAGTTCTAACAATAGAATCAGTTCGTGGAAACAAGAGAGTTGTTGTTGTCTATGCTAAACGTATATCGAGGTTACAGTATTGGCTAAATATTATGCTTACAGTATCTTACTATCTTAACCACCAGAAGGAGGTAGTTTCTCTAGGACAGATAACCGTTTCCCAAATACAGACAGTCGTTTCCCAATACAGCTAAGCCAGAAGCAGTAGTCATTTCCCCCACAGAAAACAAATTGAACCAGGCCGTGCAGGGTAAAGTTTATTGATCTGAGGGGGTTAAAGTTTATTGGCTCGCAGGATATCATATTCTTAAAGATCAACTCATGGGAACGTTATTGTTTGTGATAAAAAGGTTAAGTAGACTTAAATTGAGTAAACTTTTACCGGAATTCTTAGAAATCTGGAAATGGGGTCAAGGTACAGACAGAGGACAATTTTTATATTATAGAAGAGCCGAATATTTCGTTTAATTCACCTGATTTTAGAGGTAGCTTTTGCAATAGATGCTGAAATAAGTCAACAGGGGTTATCGTCCAGGAGGAGGTTTTTGGCAAATTCTAAACCGTTTTCGATAAGAATGACTTTTTGTGTCTGAAAAAGTTGGACAGAAACCAGTAAGTCTGTGGGTGGGTGGGTGCGTGCGTGCGTGCGTGCGTGCGTGCATGCGTGTGTGTGTGTGTGAGGGAGCGTGTCTGCGTGCGTGCGTGCGTGCGTGTGTGCGTAGGTGCGTGCGTGCGTGCGTGCATGCGTGTGTGTGTGCGTGTGCGTATGCGAGTGCGTGCGCGTGCGCGTGCGCGTGCGCGTGCGCGTGTGCGCGTGTGTGCGTGTGCGTGCGTGCGTGGTGCGTGTGCGTGCGTGCGTGCGTGCGTGTGCGTGCGTGCGTGGTGCGTGCGTGGTGCGTGTGCGTGTGTGCGGTGTCGTGTCTGTGTGTGTGTGTGTGTGTGTGTGTGTGTGTGTGTGTGTGTGTGTGTGTGTTGTGTTGTGTTGTGTGTGTGTGTGTGTGTGTGTGTGTGTGTGTGTGTGTGTGTGTGTGTGTGTGTGTGTGTGTGCGTGTGCTGTGCGTGTGCGTGTGCGTTGTGCGTGCGCGTACTTTCTTTGTGCGTGCGTGCGTGCGTGCGTGTGCGTGCGTGCGTTCGTGCGTGCTGCGTGCGTGCTTGCGTGCGTGCGTGCGCGTGCGCGTTGCGTGGGTGCGTGCGGTGCGTGGCGTGCGTGTGCGTGTGCGGTGCGTGTGCGTGTGTGTGGGTGTGCGCGTTGGGTGTGCGTGTGTCTATTTGTGTAACGTTTCGTTCGTTAAATACATTTACAAAAATGTAGTTAGCTATTTGTTTCTGTAAAAGTGCAAATCTAAATGACCCCTAAATTAACAAAAAATTCGTTATAGTTACAGATTTGTCGATTTTAATGCAGATCGTAAAT